>JAMPIV010020504.1:0-195802 GCA_024509875.1 Oreohelix idahoensis | reverse complement strand
ATTGAAAAAGACGCACTTTACACGATTGGTCGGTCGTTTTTGTATTGCTTGTGTTTAGTCAGCAGAGGAAACAGTAGAGAAACCGACGGATAAAGGGGGTTTTCACTTTTTCTGAAAAGATTGTCGTTGGAAGTGGTACACTCGTGTTTGGGTTAGAGCTGCGAATCTTACACAATTCAGCAGCGTATGGTCATAGCACTCATCTTGTAATAAATCAATACCGAAGATTAACAGTACGCCTTGAGACACCAAGTGTTTTTGTTTATTTATTAAATTTATATGCAATGGGGGAATACAATCGGCTGTTCGGAGGGGGGAGTGGTGGACTGGGCAATGGTATGAGATTAGGTTTAGGGGCGTGGTGGATGCGGAATAAATGGGTTAGGGGGTGGGAAGCTCTGAAGGGTATTGTGGATTGTAGTAGGCGGGTTGGTTTCATGGGTTTGTAATTTGATAATTTACTGTCTGTATTTCATGTGTCGGTTTACTGTAGCTAACAATCCGATTGTTTAGGCCTATAGTGATACAGCAACCAACGGCGTATTACTGAAGAGGCCAACACCAATCATCTGTAGGTGGGAAAGTAAAATACTCGCATGGACACCATTGGCACCATAATCGTTCACTAGGTCACACCGTGTGGTTGTTAACGGGTTTGTTAGTTGGGGGCTTGGGATGCGGAAACAGGCCCACACTGGTTAATGCCGTGGGTGGCGTTTGTTCCTGGGATTTATAGGTGGGCTGAGCGTATCGAGGTACTGTTGGCGACGTAAGAGAGGTTTTGATCTGGGGCTGGGCTGGGTGAGGGGAGACTGGGGCGTGTTTGGTGGAACGTTTGGATGGGCGGTAGGGGTTGGTGGTATTAAGGGTATTGTTTACGGGGACACGTCAACGTCCCGGTCACTTAATGGGATTGTGCTTGCTCACGGGGATCAGTCGCTCGGGGAGGTAGCCTGAGATAGACCGCGGTCCGTATGCATTGACATACCTGGAGGCATCCCGTGTGAGCTAAACTGTGGAGCCCTGGTGGCAGCCTGTTACTATTTGATCTGTTATCATAGCTGTGGATGTAGGGCTTCGGCCTGTCTTCCATCGACATATGATTAACGTGTGCCCCGACTGGGGAACGGGGTTTTGAGATTATGGTTGGGTAAACAATGACGGTTTTGGTCTGTTGTTCTCGTTTTGATTACCAGTGGGGCTTTGGGTACGGGGTGGCTTGTCCATAGGATTAAAAGCCAGTGTTATGAGATTGCATAGACCTGGGAATTGTGTTTTATTTAGTGGGTATGGAACCTTTCCGTGGGTATTTTGTAATTCTGTGAGCAGGTTTAATATTCTTTAAAATTTAATGGTGAGTAAGACTAGTGGTAAATAGGTATAATATACCAGGTCATATATGTGGTAGGGAAACTGGGTGTTGTGTGGATAGTAGTTGTTTCTATGTGGTAGGTTTGGAGGGGTACTGATGTTAGGGGTTGGTTTGGGGTGGGAGGGGTGGAAGGGGGAAAGGGTGTGACGGGTTTGATGGGGGGCTATATGTGTATGGATGGTAATGATCAGGTTCGTATGAGTGGGGAAGTGAGGGTTTTTGGGTGATGGGGGCTAAGAAGGGTTGTGTGAAGCGTAGCGTGTAGGGGGGTGGGTCTCCGGGAGCGGAGCATATGGGGAGGGGTTGCGGGGGGGGTTGTTATTTGTTTGTGGGGAATGAGGGAGGGGGGGGTCCGGGCGCTGGACATAGGTATAGGATGGAATGAATATGGTCAAAGTCGGTATGTGTCTCGGCTTCCCTGGACTGATAATACGTGAAATGATTTTTGGAGGTTACCCTAATGGATCCGGAACGTGTATGTGGGAATAATCAAGGAATGGATATGCATTGGTTGGGCAGTGACGTGTTGTACTTGTAGAGGTAGGTCGTGTGTAGTGTAAGGATCATGAGAGACTGAGATTGGATGTGTATAGTTCGAGAAATCCCTCAGTTGTTATATGTGGGATGTTTATCATGAAATAAGGGTAATATATGTGTAGTGAAGAGGATTTTCAGGGCGGATGGGATACTTAGAGAAGTGTTATTTTCAATCGTTTTATTCTGAAGAGTGTGTTTAGGTATGAGGTACGGGTGATGGACTTTTAGGATGGGGTGGGTTGTAATTTGGGTATGCGGTCTAAAGTTTTGTTTATGGTCATTTAATATGGATTAAGAATTGTTTGAAGGGGTTGTCAAAAAACACAAACTTGGGTCAGGCATAATAAGGCGGATTCTTGGATATATTGTGTGTGGGGGTCTTTGTGGTATGGATTAATAGGCGGCCATTTTACAACAGTTTGCTGACATTGGCATATCACATACGGTCTGCGTTGTAAGGTAGATCGAGTACATATTGGGCCGTTGTAGTTTACGGAGTTATATGCTTTGCAATTCCTGACAGCAGTAAATGAATGTGTCTATTATCTCGTGCATCATCCATGGCTGGGAGGTGTTGTGTGGTGTATAGCGTCGACACACACCCCACACAAGCGACACTTAACAAGATGGCCTCTATCGGACTGGTACATAGGTCTGCCGACCGGTTTTGTGACGGCATTAGCCAGCTGTTGATCAGTTGTTGATGGTAGTTGTTTATATGGAACAATACCCCGGAGCTAGTATCAAGGAGCCGGCGGTCCTTCGTTGCGTGTTTCAGATTGCCGAGCGTGGGACCTGTACCCAACCAATGGCAGCAAAGCGACTGGCAACTCCCACAGGTTCATTGGTAACTGGGCGATTCGTTTTAGTTATCGCTGATATTGGCGACGGTTCTTAGTTGCCTGTGGCATGTTGTAGTGTGGGGGCACTGCAAGTTCGGATGCTAGGGTTGAAGAAAACTCGACTTTGGGTAAAGTTCACAAGAAATTTATACAGCACTCATACCATCTCGAAATTGTCATTCCGTCATCTGTGTAAAATCGCTCTCCCTGGTACCGTCTCCTAAACTTCGAATCCTGCCCATATCATTGAATTGACACTCAGTTGTTGCCGACTGAGATAGATCATGTGGGAAAGAGTTACAGTGACTCCTTTGTTTGCACGGACAGATAAACCACTTTCAACCCACGCTATAGCCCTCATTCTTTGTAAGGTGTCAAGACTTCTTCTCGGTGGCATGGTTTTTGCAAGTGATGAAACTACCCTAAATCTGCTGATTGTAAAACAAATTAAGAGTGAACTCTGTTCACGAAAAGTCGCCATTGCACGTGGAATGTCAATCAGCACGATTACTTCACCTGTTTGGTTGTACGGAAGTTTGAAAAAAAAACAGATTAAAGATGTGAATTTATGGTCAGCAAACCAAATTGCACGTGATCACCATGGTTGTCGGTGAGTTGTTTTTATGCTTAACGTGCATAGAGGACTGTCAGAGGAAGATATTGCACCCATTTTTACTAAAATTTTCCTTCATTTAATCATTCTATGCGCTTATATAAAAGTGTATTGAAAATAATAGGGTGGCCCTTGACTTTTGACGAGTAGTATATTATCGTTATTGATGTTTAGATGCCAATTGTCTATCATTTTAGTTAAGGATGTGTGGCATGAAAGTTTAGGTCTAAACCCCGACTGACTATCAACTAGCAGGTCATTATTTGCTAGGTGTTCTATTGCTGTTTTGTGTATTTGTTTTTCCAGTGGTTTGGACAGCGACGATATAAGAGAAATGGGCCTATAGTTACCAAGGTTGCTATTATCAGATGAACCAGGTTTAACAAGAGGGTATACTTTAGCAATTTTAAAGGCAGATGGAAAGTAACTCCTTGCGATACATTGATTATATACATATGTTAGTGTATCAGTACTAGCTGGTGCAGCATAACGCAGTATTCGATTACTGATTCCATCAAGTCCCGATGAGTTATTATCTTTAAGATCAATAAGATAGTTATAAACTTCGTTAACTGTTGTAAAAGGAATGTCGCATGGAATGGTGTTAGTACACTTGTTCTCGCAGAACGTAGACAAGGGGAAGAAGGTATGGCGGATTTTATATTGTGGATGTCTGCCTGAAAATGATTGCTGAAGTCTGTACAAGTAAATGAAGTATTGGGAGTTTGTGAGTCTGGCGAATTTCGTTGGTTCACTAAGGTATTGATTGCCTTCCATATATTTTTACTGTTTCTTTTGCTTTGAACTAAATTACTAAAGTAGTTTTTCTTTTCTCTGAGAATTAAATATTGTACTTTGTTCCTTGCTGCCCGATATGTAATGATGTCCTTATTTTTGTGTGCTCGATTCCTCTGCCTCATAGCGTCAAGTACTTCTTGTGTGATAAATGGAGATTTTATTTGTCTTTTCACGCGAATTTCTTTAGTAGGCGCATGCTTATTAAAAATACTATAAAATGTCCGTGTCCAATATGCAATGGCGTCATCAGGATCAGGAAGTTGGTAAACATCGGCGAAAGGCGCAATTCGCAAATCATTTAAAAATAATTCTTGGTTGAAATTTTTCAGACTTCTATATTCAATAGCCGCGGTAGCATAGTGGTTAGTGCACTGGCTTCCTAGCTCAGTGGTCTATGGTTCGATCCCCAGATGAGGTGGGATTTTTTAGGCCGCAAACGGCTCCTGGGTCGACCCAGCCCCAATTGGGTACCAGAGCAACTCTGGGAAGGTTAAGGCGGCCGGCGTGATGCTGACCACATCACCCCTAGTGTGCCGATGGTCAAGAAAATATGGGCCTAACACCATATTCCCAATATGCCTCAATGGGCGTGTAACGGGATCCTTTCCTTTTCCTATATTCAATACTGAATGTTTTATTTTTTGGAGATTTGTACCCATTTTTTGCCCAAATGCAACATATGGGATAGTGGTCACTCATGGCAATAGTAGGGATGGAACATTCTATAAAGATTTCTGGACAGGTTACATAGATATGATCGATCAGTGTGGATGATGTTTTTGTTACTCTGGTAGGTGTGTTGACTCTTTGTGTCATGTTATACGATGCTATGATGTTGGTCCATGTTTAGTTTGGCTTATGCATATCAATATTGAAATCACCAAGAAGAATAATTTCATTGACTGTAGTACTTTATCCATCATGTTCGTGAAATCTTCAAACCATGTTGTTCCTACACTGGGATTTCGATAAAGATATCCGATTACAATGGGTCTTTGCTTTTGTGGCTTTACCTCTAACCATATGCATTCTATATATATGGTCTCTAGATTGTTTCTGCGGCGATAACTGAGAGAAGTGGAAATATAAACTGCTAAACCTGTCTCTAATTGTCTACTAGAATCTCGCCGAATAGTTTTAAAACCATTACATACAGTGTCACCGTCAGTTATTTTCTTATTCAGACGACTTTCTGAAAGCCCAAAAACATGGAAATTTTGATTTAGAACTTGTGTGAGTTCTGGAAGTTTACCTAAAAGATGGTTTACGTTCAGATGGCCAAGTAGCCAACCATTCATGGTTAGTAACTTATCATAAATACCTGGCATTTATGTTATGCAAAGAAGCTTACGCTCAAATAGAAAGGTAAATAAATACTAGATTTCACAAGTTTTACCAAGGAAGGGGAATTAATGGTGGTAGTAAATAAGTGGGGCACTTAGAAAACTAATTACAAACAATTCAGTTAATTGAATTATGTAAAAAAATTGGTGAAAAATGTCACAAAACAAGCGCACATATCAAACAGACAAACAGTGTGAAAAAAAATATACATATATATAAAACAACACTCGACAGTTGCTGGTGTTACAGAGACAACTTGTCAGACCTGCAGTCGCTGTTAATGTGGAGGAGAGGGTTGTTGAAAATAGAAGTGCGGTGGATTTGGCCTTGATAGATGATGCATTTGGTAGAAAGTGTTAGCGGGATGTTGAGGAGCTGTTGTTGAATGAGTGGGGTATTCCGGCAAGTACGACCTCCAATTGTAAGGTGCGTAGTCCAAGAGTCTTTGTTGATGTAGGAAATGATGAAAGGCTGGGTAAGTGGGTTGATGTGGGTAAACCTTTGACGACAGCGATGAGGGGTGAACTCTCATTGGTGTCTGAGACGACAGCGGACATGGTGACATTTTTGTTGATGAAGGCTAAGTAGATCGAATAGGATCACTTACAGACCATTGGTCATCCTTATATGACCACCAGCTATGCACAGTGCTACAATATACGTTCGTGGAAGTGAACCTATGTCTGTGAGACTAATTAGACCCTCATTGACTCTTGAAATCATCCACACACTTCCAGGAATTCCCTCTGTGGTGAAATTTTTTGAGAACCCAGCATTGCACACTAAGCTTGGAGAAGTCACTTGAGCCCCAGGCGTAATTCTTTGGCTTTGGCTTGGTTGGCTGCATGCAGAAGAATCTCACTGTGGACCCAGTTATAGGCAGGGGAAGCTGAGAAGTGGCTCTGTGCAGATTGCCCCCCTCCCCCCCCCCCTTTCCATGTGGCGAGAGGTTTTATTTGGCTCTTGGATCAGTATAGTACTGACAATTACAGAAATAGAATTTCTGCAGAAAATGGTGAAGTCCCAGTGTCTGAGAGGACTACTGGTATCACAAATTAGTTACGGCTGTGAAAGATCTGATCTCGAAACAATAGTAGAGAGGAGACCGACATAAAGTGCCACCTCCGCTGTGTAACTAACTGTGATATTAAAAAAACAAGGAAACAGATTTTGCTTAACAATGATAAAATTGACAAGTCTTCAAATACAATTTCCTTATTATTTATTTAGTATATACACTATCTACTCTTGTGCTGAAGGGTGAATGTTGAAAAACGGAATGTAATGAATTTGTAAGTTTACATATGATTTACAAATATATATATGTAAATAAATATTACAACAAGTTTTCCAATTATAGGAACAAAAATTATATCAGCTGTGCTGTTATTCAATTATAGTACATGTATCAGCTGTGCTGTTAATTAAGGATATAACACTTATCAGCTATGCTGTTATTTTTGTCTCTTACTATGCTACTTCACTTTCTCATCACTGACAGTTTCTATGCTCACAATGCTGACAGAAATGGTACTAATGTGTACTCATCTCTCTAAGGTCTGTTCTTCTTTGGTTGGTTCACACAACATCGGCTGAGTATCGTTCCTTTAGCCCACCCAAGACTGAGGGGGACCAAAGATGTAGAGTCAGGACAACCTCTATGCTCCTGCGGAGTTCCAGGCAGCTGGATTGAAAACCCACGATCTCAGGTTTTAGGACACGAATAAAACCTGTAACAGGGAAAAATAGGGGCTAATTTCTGTCCTCAAGCCCACCTATTTCTATTGTATATGATATGAGCGTGTCTCAGTGTCTGCATATAGGATGAATGACAACATGGCTCAGTATGATTTAGCAATAGCGAGACAAGACAGGTGTCTACTTGCAAAACATTCTTTCTGATAAACTAATACATGGATACATTCAATAATATAAATTCAATGCATGAATACATTCAATAATATAAATTCAATACATGAATACATCCAATAATATGTACACCTAGGTGTGATACAACCATTTCCTTCCCCCTATAATATACCAGGCCCTCTCTGACGAGTGCTATACAAGCTGGTAACATATATCCTAACAATAACGTTATGTTCTTATGATAGGAGTATATGCGACGAGGACTGTTTGGTGATATATCAGGTTTGAGTTATAGGAGACAATAGATTGGAGTTAGATGAGACAATAGATTGAGTCCTAACAAGGACTGTTTTGGTTATATTTCAGTTGGTTTTATCTGAGATAATAGACTGAAGTTATAGGAGACAATAGATTGAGTCCTAACAAGGACTGTTTTGGTTATATTGCAGTTGGTCTGAGATAACAGATTGAAGTATTGGAGACAATAGGTTGAGTCCTAACAAGGACTGTTTTGGTTATATGGCAGTTGGTCTTATCGGAGATAATAGACTGAAGTCATGTGAGACAATAGATTGAGTTATAGGAGACAATAGATTGAGGTATGAGTCTTATTAGTCTTTGTCTATTCAATCATAATAGGAAATACAATCATTATACTTAATTTCCCCAAGATACAATCAGTAACCTGATAGGTAGTATAAATGACACACAACAAATACCAACATTATAGACCTGCTGAAAGCCTATTTTCCTAAAGGTTATCGTAAATATATTTACCCTCTAAGATTCAAACCGGCCAGATTTTGACTCGACTTAGCAAAGCAGACTGCAGGTCATTGCACTCCAGGTAAGCTATAAATCAAGGTGACAACTTCTCCTCTTCAGTCGGTCAGTATCTCTGGCGTCGCGTCGGTGATGTGTGATTATGCATAAAATCCGCCCGATTATATAGGTAGGTGAATGCTTAAGGAAAGCGTTTGGTTGGTTCCTGGCGGAGCAAAATGATTGGTTTCCTCCGGTTTAGTCCCAAGTGCTGTACAGCCTAATTTTATTCAGTTTTCATCCGTCATCTTGCGTGAACAAGATGGCCGTTAATTTATTCTGTCTCAGAGACTGGTGAACGTTGCTCGTTGATTGGTTGAAGCAAATCTGTATCTCGACATAGTGATTAACAAAGTAGTGGGTTACACTCGTTTCACCTCACCCTACCCCCGGACAACTACCGGACACTATTACAATAGTAAAACGTAGTCCCATATTTGACGGTATTGCCTCCCCTGCTTTGCAGTTGCGGTCCAATAGTGGCCAAATCTCAAGAGTATCTAATATGGGCATCAAAGGTGTCTACCTTTGCACAAGATTACTCTTGGCAGTTTTGTAAATAGAAAGGTAATGACGCTTTTATCTCAGTGGACTGTTCACAAGATATTCAGATAAGCGAAAACAATGCTGCATTGGCTGAGCACGTTAATTCTAGAATCTGCCGACAACTTTTGTGAAGAATTAAGAAATGATTAACTTAGCTCGTTCAAGCCCCCACCTCTGATTTACTCAGTGGAATTGTTATTATTCTGATATATCTCTGGTTAGAGTGTGTGTAGTAAAGTGACTGAGACAAACATACAGTACATTTAAAACGATTAAATCGAAATTAAATTTGTAAAATTACAAATAACAAAATGTAATAATCACTTGAGTTTAACAGTTTGAAAATAATTGAATAGTTTAAAAGAAAGGGTTCATCATTGATTGATAGTGGGTTCTATGAAAAAAAGTTCACTTTTGTAGCTTATTGATGCGTGATGCCATATGATGATGGATGGTATCCGCATGTCTGGTTTTGTGTAGTGTGCAGATGTGTTCAGTCAAACAATGTTCATACAAAATAACAGGGCAATCCACATAGGACGTCAGTAAACTCACGACGTATAAAGTCAATGATGCTTGTAACAGCTAGACGTTTTTCTGTATCATTTATTGTGGACGCCACAGTGACAAAATGTATACGCGAATATGTAGGTACATCAGACAGTCATTATCACAGCAACAATGTCAGTATAGCAATGGACGGTAGACAGCATCATAACAAAGGTGATTCACAGACATGTCAATACATTATAAGGCTGTAATGTAGTCGGGAAAATTCTCCATCCCTTTCTATCTTAGCCAGAAGGTAACCAGATGTATGAGATCAGTTCACTCTCCTTAATCTGACTTCAGCAAGACAGACACGTCTGCCGAAGTATAAATAATGTCCTCAAAAATATCCTCTAGTTAACAAAGGTTTTCCAAGCCTAGTTCATTTAACAAAGTAGCAAGTAATGGTCCTTGGGACATGCATCAACCGATGCAGTACAATACAGCGACATGTGAGCTGGGAAAACATCTCGTGACGACGACTTTCGAAGACAGGCTATGAATCGAAATCGCTCACGACCAAAAATCGATAGAGTTAATGGAAAGTCAATTTACCTTGCCTTCAGGAAATACACAGAAATATTATGCCTCCCGGCATGTGCAAATACACTAGAGGTATTATCTCGAATAAACGAAATATCCATAAGAGGACTTTCACATTCCTGACAGAACAAAAAAATAGCGGAGATCCTCTTTCAGCGAGGCATCTTTCTCGCCATTCAAATCGCTCACTCCCCTGGTGGGCGGAAATCGATCGACCAAGAAGCAAGACCAGTCATGCGCAGTCCAGCGCAAAATGACCACAGCTCAAAACTTAACTGCATTCAATACCAACGCGAGAAGACAAATGCTTACCGAGAAAAGTGACTATAAATTTCAAGCAGTTGTTGCCCTTGCGTTATAAAATAGATATTGTAATAAAACGATGTTGCGAGAATTTCTCACGCAACATATCACCACCTCCTCCCGATAAAAAAAATGTGGAACATATTTTTTTTTTTAAATATCAAAGAGCATGCGATAAGCGGCTCAAAACGCACGAATTATGCGCTGATAATTAATTAAATTGCCTAACATGAGGCTAAATATAGAGTGTCTGGTGAGGATATACCTCAACAGAAAAATAAATATGTCTCAAAAAATATTCAGATCGGGGAGGTGTCACCAACACACATCACGTTAGCATGTAAACACAATATACGTATGCAAGTTACCATAATCATCATTAAACAGCATACTCTAATATTGTCTTTAAAAATGGATGTACAAATCTGATAGGAAAATTTAATTAGTACATTATTTGGCATGTAATGACATAAGTACATAGTAAAGTTAAACTACATGACGATCCAGGACATATGCTCTGGCATTCCGAGGGTAAGTACACAATCTAGAACTCGTCATGCTTGATACTAGTAAGGTAAGTCCTCAGCTCATCAATGACATTCTGAGAAAGTACAAGCAATATAATGCTAATTAATAACTAATATGCTTCATAAGGTACAATACATTATTAATAATTGTGGCTGTTTAGTAAACTAACGGCCCTTATATTAACCACTCAGTCCTCCTCTATCATCTTAAAAAAACGAACAGAAGAAGATGATAACAAAGCACGATAGTGTGTACATATAAAGTGAGTACAGATGTGCTAATCTATTGTAGTAATATAGGTGTGTTATGACTCTGTAATATATAGGAATATAGGACAGAAGTATTAGTCGGAGTCATGTGGGCATCTAGACAAAATGTCAGCCATCACATTATCCGCACCACGGATAGCTCGTACCGTGAAGTGAAAAGGTTGAAGAGCTATAGCATATCGAGTGGATCTCGAACTCTTCAAATTCTTAGTCTGAATAGCTGTAAGAGCTTTCTGATCAGTCTCTAGAATGAAATGTGCGCCCAGGAGGAATCTTTGTAGTTTTAGAATTGACCAAACCATCGCTAACAACTCACGGTCTAAAACCGAGTAGTTCCTCTCTGCCGCATTTAGTTTTCTAGAAATGTACATAACAGGATGCATAGTATTTGCATATTCTTGCATCAGTGCTGCTCCAATCCCAGTGGATGAAGCATCACTCCGAAGAACAAAAGTCCTATCAAGAGTAGGTAATCTTAAGATGGGAGGAGAAGAAAATATATTCTTGATTTGGTCTAGTGAAGATTGGCATTCTTCAGACCAACGGACCAGATTAGGCGAACCTTTCTTCAACAATGTTGAGAGAGGTGCCATGATCGAAGATAAATTTGGAATAAATCTCCCATAAAATTGAATTAAACCTAAGAGACTCCTAACTTGTTTCTTCGTTTTAGGAACAGAGATGTTCAGTATTTTGGAAGTATTGTGGTCTTCTGTCTTCAAGAGACCATGACCAACACGATGACCCAGGAAAGAGATTTCACCAAAACCAACAAAAGCTTTAGAAGGTTTTGCTGTCAAATTATTCTCACGTAGAGTGGACAGTAAGTCATATAACCCTAAATAGTGATCTTCCCAGGTATCACTGAAGAGACAGATGTCATCTAAGTATGCGATGACATCCGAACGATGTGACAGAATTCGACGCATCATGCGAACGAAAGTGGCAGGGGCGTTCATGAGACCAAAAGGCATAACATTCCATTGAAATAGACCCCTAGGTGTAGAAAAAGCAGTAAGAGGTTTGGCATGCTCTGCTAAAGGCACTTGCCAATAACCTTTAGACAAGTCAAGTTTAGTGAAGAATCTAGAATTAGAAAGTCTAATCAGTAGATCTTCTAACAAAGGCATCGGTTCAGCATCGAACTTTGTGACCTGATTCAATTTGCGATAATCAACGCAAATTCGTATGTTCTTATCCTTCTTCCGGACAATAACCATGGAAGAAGAATATGGTGAAGTCGATGGTTCAATTATATTTAATTGAATCATTTCATCCAATTCCTTTTCCACCTGCGACTGAAAGTGTATAGGAATAGGATACGGCCTAACCCTAATTGGATTATTGTCGGTAAGAATTATGTCATGTTCTATGACATCTGTTTGTCCAGGAATGTCAGTGAGAACATCCTGAAATGTTTGTAACATCGACGAGACTTGTCGATGTTCGTCACCAGAAAGATTAGGAGAAACAGAAACGTTTTTCCAAGATTCCGTGGAATGTAATGGAACCACTGGAAGGGGAAGATTGACATCAGAGAAGGTAGCTTCCTCATCCTGTATGACAGACAGGGATGAATAATGACCGTGAGGTGCAGGAGCATCATCCGTTGCCTGGAAAATAGGCAGCAAATAGTCCGGACGTTCGTGAAATTCCGAAAGCATGTTTATGTGGAAAGTTTTATGCTTTCCATCAATATCGACCACATAGTCAACATCGGAAACCCGAGAGACTATTGCATACGGACCTTTCCATGCAATAAGAAGTCTATTTTCCCTACTGGGGAGTAGGACGAATGCTTTGTCACCTGGACAAAGTTGTCGTAGACATCTATTCTTGTTAGAAAACTGCCTTGCCTTCTCTTTAGCAATTTCTGATGAAGCAGTTGCTAGCTTACATGCCTCAATGATATTTTGTCTAAGAGCAATGACATACTCATATGAGGATTGAGTTTCATCGCTAATATCATCGGCAGTGATGAGATCGTGTAATAAAGACATAGGGCCGCGTGGACGCGCGCCAAAGACAAGTTCGAAGGGAGAAAATCCTGTGTGTTCATTAGGGACTTCTCTATAGGCAAAGAGAGCCGCGGGTAAAACCCTGTCCCAATCTTGAGGATGATCTTCAGTTATCTTACCAAGCAAAGTCTTGAGCGTTCTATTCAGACGCTCAACTAACCCATTAGACATAGGATGGTAGATACTACTGAGAGATCGTTCAATATGTAAGGTAGACATTACCTGTGACATAGTGTCAGATATGAGTTGAGTGCCATGGTCTGACAATATTTCTCTGGGGAACCCCAAGCGAGAAAATATCAACCAAAGAGCATCTGCGATATCTGTAGTAGATATGCTCTTAAGAGGAATAGCCTCTGGCCAACGTGTGCACATATCGACACATGTAAGGATAAACTGATGTCCTCTGGCCGACTTGACCTTAAAAGGGCCAATAATATCTATGGCCATTTTCTGGAACGGCCGAATAGGAATGTCAGCAGCCTGGATAGGCGCAGCATGTCGTGGTCCTCTAGATTTGACCTCCTGACATACCTTGCATGATCGGCAGTAAATACGAATGTCCTTATTGACAAAAGGCCAAAAGAAAGCCGCAAGGACTCTCGACTTCGTACGGGCAAAACCCATATGTCCAGCACATTGCGAGTCATGAGCATGTTGCAATATTTGCACTCTCATGCTCTTGGGAACAAGAATTTGCGAATGTGCCGACGTAGTCGAATCTTGTACCATACGTACAAGTACGCCGTTTCTCATTGCAATCCAAGATTTTCTATTTGTATCCTGATTCGGATCACCTTTCTTCGCAAGAATGAAGAATTTTTTTAAAGAAGGATCTTCTTCTTGCAATTTTATGAAAGAGTCACGAGTGATTACTAAGTGACTATCTTGGCTATCAACTTCATTATCACTATTCAGTGAAGTTTCGGGTGTTTGTAGAGCTTGTGCTCTTGTAACCACTGCATTTGTAGCTTGCATGTTATTATCTTCCCAAGCAGCAATCTGCTGTGGGGTACACTCCCTAACTCCGTGAATACGACCAATAATAAGGTCCGCAATAGGATTAGGTAAGAGACAAGCATGCACATCTCCAGTAAAGAAAGGAGTGGCAATGCGAATTACAGCAGTAGGATATTTTTCTAGAGTGCCGCCAAATGTGACACATTTAATAACCCTTCCTGTAGCACAAGATGGATCTACAAGCGATTGTCTAACACCAATAGTGGTGCATCCGGAATCGAAAAGTAGTGAGACCGGAGTATCATTAACAAGACCCTTATGTAGGATTAAAGAACCCCTCCCGTCATGCGCAACAGCAGCAGGAAGAGCGGGAAGTGGGTGACCACAACTCAAAGTAGTTATGGTACCCGGTTCGAATAAAGTACTGCATTGGGGGTATTTGTTTGCTCTCTCAAAGTCAAAAGCAGAACTAGTGACAGCGTCAAAGTTTTTATTATCAACAACATGATTACAGGCTCCCTCAGTTTCCTGTTGTACAGAATTAGCCTGCTGATATCTCTTTTTTTTTGTGTTGAGATCTACCCCGACTATTATTACCTCTGAAGTTATCAGAGTTATTATTATCTCTGCAGTTATTATTGTCTCTATTGTAATTGTTATCATGATTCGAATTCCAGTTTCCACGATTACTATCATGTTCACATTGATGCGAACATCTATTTGTTTGGTTTTGAGGTCTTCGGCAGGAATAACCTCTATTACCATATCCTCTTTTGAAATGCCTATAATTATTAGGGTGATAGTAACGACCACTATCAGGTTGTCTCCAATTCTTCGAAGAAGAATCACCATGAAATTGGTTTCCATGATTTTGACAGAAATTACCGCTACTCTTTCTATCAAAATTTTGTTGGGATCTACGAGCAAAGTTTTGGCCATACGGAGCTGCCGAAGCAACTGGTAAACCTTCTTTCACCTTAGAGTTACCCATGGTTATGTGTGGGTGCGCAGTTACGTATTGGCAACAGAAATCTTCCATTTCTTTTATTGTTTTAGGTTTACGTTCATGAAGGAAAGCAAGGAAAGACTCACTGACAGACGACATGACTTTGTCTCTAAGTATTAAGTCCATAAGTCCTTCATAAGTTTTTTCCGTCTTAGATAGTTCAACCCATCGTGAGAAAGTAATGCGTATTCTTGCAATAAACTCGGAGAATTCAACTCCATTTTCAGGTAACATGTTTTTTTAAATTGTAGACGATAGCCGTCTTCGTTAAGCTGATATTTCTTTAACAGAGCGGCCCTGACAACCTCATAATTGTTCTTGTCAGGTTCATCCACCATATTTAATATACTTAGAGCTTTACCTGTCAGTATCCCTGATAACTGATAAACATATTTTGCTTTGTCTATGTTATGAGCTGTACATGCTTGTTCAAATCTGTCCAGATAGAACATTATGTCATCACTGGAAGGACTAAAAGTTGGCAACTTAATCTTAAAAGTATCATTATTAGCCTTACCAGAAGATGAACCCTTGTTTGAATCATTACCATTACTCATGTTCATCAATTTCAATTTTTCCAACTCTAAAGCTAAGACCTTTTCTTCATGTTCCATTTTTGCTTTCTCTTTCCTCTCATCAGACTCTCTCTGTAATCTTCTCTCCTCAGCCTGAGCCTCTATTTGAAGTCTTTCAGCTTCTTTCTCAAGTCTTTTATTCTCAGCTTCTTTTTCAAGTCTTTTATTCTCAGCTTCTTTTTCAAGTCTTTTATTCTCAGCCTCTTTTTGAAATCTTTCAGCTTCTAGCTGGAGTTTTCTTTCCTCAGCTTCTGATTCCCTTTTTTGTTTTTCCATTTCCATTTGGAATCTTTTTTCATCCACCTGCATCTGCAGTTTCTTTTGTTCAGCTTCCATATGCAGTTTCTTTTGTTCAGCTTCCATTGCTTTATCATATCGAGCAGTTGCAAATTCTTCTAACTTATCACCAGTCTTCCCAAGCAATTTACCCTGCTCAATAAAGTGCTCAAATGTAGACATGTTGTCTAACATATGAGTCCAAAACCTGAAATAATTAACTAATTTATTTCAAACCTAAGTGTAACAAGTCTTAATTAAGCACTTGTATATTCACATCACCTTATATTATCCCAGTCTCTGTGGGAAACAAGTCTCCAATCAAAGAACTTGTATATGAAATATCAACAATCAATTCTTGATCATAAGTGCACTTCTCATTCAATAGTGCACGACACTATTCATCATTCATTTATCATCAGTGTAGTAGTAACAGTGCATTAGCATAGCCCATTAACTAATTACTATAACTGTAAACAATGACTATGTAAACACATGCAGAATGTAAACATTGAAAATGTAAACAATGCAAACAATGTAAACAATAACAATGTAAACAATAACAAAGATCAGCAACAATACAAAAACGTTCGCAGAAATCAACTAAAAATAAAGCAGAAATTAATGAAATATCACAAAAAAAATGTGACGATATCTGCGATATAATTAAACAAAATACATGACACCACAGTGTATAAACAAAAATGTAGTATGAAACTAAACTGTAGTCAAGAGTAGGCTAACAAATACAAACAAATCAAAACAAAACTAAAGAATGCGAAATAATAACGAAAACAATATTAAAACATGTCATCACAGCTAACATAAATAGCAACAGAAGTCGCTTAGCAAATTCCAGTATCGGAAATTTGCTCACCCTACAGAAAACGCTCACAATAGACGACCTCTATGACGTGGCATAATCTAAGGGAGACACCACCCAACCGAGAACCCGCTGAAATATATAAACATATAAATATACGAATAACATATAAACATATAACATATAGAATGAGATGATACACAGAAGACTCAGCAGAAGTATAAGGGCACAGTTTACATACAAACAGGCCACTTAACTTATAGGCTTCCAATCGTAGAACAGCAGAAAAAACGGATGTCAATCAACGTCCTAAAGAGCGAAGCTCCAACGATGATGGCACATCTGAACTGCTTCCACTGCTAACACGATGGTACTTGAGCTTCTGACATACTGTATGTTGAGTTGTTTCGGCACTTGACCTTCTAATCCAAAAGTAAGTTGATGGAAATCGGTACTTGGCCTTCTTCAGAAAACAACCCGTTTCAACCGGCACTTGACCTTCACAAAAAACGACAGCACTGGAACCTTGACAGCAGCAACTTGCTTGACTTGCGTAAAAGATAACAGCAGTCCGAGTTATCCGGCAACATGTAACAACGCCGGGTACTGTCAAATTCTTGTTTCCGTCAAAAAGTTGAAATTTTGACTTTTACCGGGCAACGCCGAGTACTTTGAAAATTTTGAAGATGTTGACTGTCTTGAAGAATGTTAACTGATTCCGTACGTAATTATTTTCAGCTCTGGACGGAATTATTTTTAAGCCCCAAAAATTTACACATATATAATTTACGTTTACTGACAATGTGTGTCTAATCATGAGTTAAGTATAACATATTATACATCAAATTAAAGTACATTGGATGAACAATATAAATCCATATGCCTTTCTAGCTAATTTTATGTTATGTTTATGTTATAACAGATAACATGTACACGGAAAAAAGAAAACTTGAAATTTTGAACAAAAATTTTCGACTTACGTAAGGCTTGTAACATAAATTGTTATCACAATACAGTTTCACTGCTCTCTTTGTGCAGGTACTCCATTTAGAAACACAGAAAAAGTAAGAAAGTTATGGTTGATCACACAGTTTGTTCACTGTTCACATATTAGTAACATATCCTGTGTGTTTTTCGGCCATTATGGCGATACGACAAAACACGATTAAAGATGAAGATAAATGTGAAAAAATCCGTTCAAACGCAAATAAAAGACGTTAAAGCTTGTTGAAATTTGACCAGTTTTGTGTTTACTTCCGTTCGAGATAAATTCCGGGCAGTATAAAATATCAGAATCGAAAGAAACAATGAAATAAATCAGCGTCTTTTAAAAGATCTTACGTCTACAGCGTTCGGACTTTGCGTCTATTATTAGATCTTACGTACGGAATCAGTTAATTTCTTGAAGGATGCTGATGAATTCTTGTTGAAAATGAAGTGGGTAAGGGACCCCGTGTTTGCTGGAACCAGATCAAACCAGCTTATGGCCACCAAATGATGCGTGATGCCATATGATGATGGATGGTATCCGCATGTCTGGTTTTGTGTAGTGTGCAGATGTGTTCAGTCAAACAATGTTCATACAAAATAACAGGGCAATCCACATAGGACGTCAGTAAACTCACGACGTATAAAGTCAATGATGCTTGTAACAGCTAGACGTTTTTCTGTATCATTTATTGTGGACGCCACAGTGACAAAATGTATACGCGAATATGTAAGTACATCAGACAGTCATTATCACAGCAACAATGTCAGTATAGCAATGGACGGTAGACAGCATCATAACAAAGGTGATTCACAGACATGTCAATACATTATAAGGCTGTAATGTAGTCGGGAAAATTCTCCATCCCTTTCTATCTTAGCCAGAAGGTAACCAGATGTATGAGATCAGTTCACTCTCCTTAATCTGACTTCAGCAAGACAGACACGTCTGCCGAAGTATAAATAATGTCCTCAAAAATATCCTCTAGTTAACAAAGGTTTTCCAAGCCTAGTTCATTTAACAAAGTAGCAAGTAATGTCCTTGGGACATGCATCAACCGATGCAGTACAATACAGCGACATGTGAGCTGGGAAAACATCTCGTGACGACGACTTTCGAAGACAGGCTATGAATCGAAATCGCTCACGACCAAAAATCGATAGAGTTAATGGAAAGTCAATTTACCTTGCCTTCAGGAAATACACAGAAATATTATGCCTCCCGGCATGTGCAAATACACTAGAGGTATTATCTCGAATAAACGAAATATCCATAAGAGGACTTTCACATTCCTGACAGAACAAAAAAATAGCGGAGATCCTCTTTCAGCGAGGCATCTTTCTCGCCATTCAAATCGCTCACTCCCCTGGTGGGCGGAAATCGATCGACCAAGAAGCAAGACCAGTCATGCGCAGTCCAGCGCAAAATGACCACAGCTCAAAACTTAACTGCATTCAATACCAACGCGAGAAGACAAATGCTTACCGAGAAAAGTGACTATAAATTTCAAGCAGTTGTTGCCCTTGCGTTATAAAATAGATATTGTAATAAAACGATGTTGCGAAAATTTCTCACGCAACACTTATATATTGCATTTAGCTGCCAGTGGTGGTTTCTGCTCCCGCTGGGTTGGTTCTTTCTACACTGCGCACGCTCGTCGCTGGTCAAGGTTGTAGGGTGCAGCTCGTTCCCAGAGTGTAAGGGAGAGTCTGCAAAGTTGGTCTCTCGTCTTAAAGTTCAGGCCACTGTTCCATTCTTGTTCCAGAGATAGTACCCTTCAACTGGTACCACTACCAACAACTGTGATAAAAGAATAGAAACGAAACGCTCTCCTGAGTATTGCGTTTCTCGACACATACTGATGTGTCCCCTATTCCTATTCTACCATCCCATTTATCTCAGAATTTACCCTCGATGAGAATTAAAGTTAATCCCCCGAGAGAAAACTTTCATTACATTTAAAATGAATAGCATTTAAAGTTACTTTACATTTAAATGAAAGGGTTAATAGTACAGATAGAATGTGTTTCCATTTACATTTCCACTGATTTGAAACTGTAAGTATTATAATTAAAATGTACATCATTTATTTCATCTTTCCCTCCCTGCTCCTTATGGAACTTGGAACTACTGATGCGTTTAGTTCTTCTTAAGAAACTAGCAATAAAGCAGTCGTCAGCCCGTGCAGTGGTGGTTCATGAAATCATCATTCTATGCGCTGAGGTCGACAAGCTCAAAGACTGGGACATCCACTAGCAATTTTCACATATTAATATTCACATGGTAATATATATATATATATATATATATATTAATTCACATGTTAGTAATGAACAAATAGAATGTAAAATGACAACTTACGTCAATCCTGGCTCACAGACTTTTTGCTCAGATGAATGAAGTTAAGGCATTAGCCGATGCCTTTTAACACGTGTAGTTGGGGTCGTTAATGTTAACTTTAATTCTCTCTCTGAATCCGTGTGTCCAGTTTCCTCAGCTATTCCGGTTTTCCTTATTTAAAATTATAGAGATTTCCTGGGCTGTTTTGTAAGTCTTGATAAATACTCAAATAAAAAGGTCCGGTCTGATAAAATGAAATTCTGAATTCTAGGCTTCACTCTGGCAAGGTCTGGTTGTGTCGTCTTGGCAAGCGATCTTCACAGTGAATTTGACTGACTGAAGCGTCAGGTTATATTCACTGTCCTCCCCCGCTGTGTTTGAAATGAATCTAAAAAAAAGCTCTAATCATTTCAAACATGCTGGTTTGGGGGGAGGGGCGATTTCAAAATATTCATGACATGGAAAATTTTTGAACGTATCCCACTATGGCATGAAAATATCCAATCCCTGGCAGGTGAACTCACCAACACATCTGTAAACTCATACGACTATGTGTTTCAGATGTAACAAATTATTACTATCTAAAGTAATCTTGTCATAACAAGTCGGAGAGGAAGCGATTATGTCATACGTGTCTGTCCAAAACGTGTTGCACAGACGAGTAATCTTGTTATCTCTCGCTTAAGCACACAACTCTACATTAAAACTAAGCAGACCAATATGGGTTTACCTGCGCTTAATCTCAGCAAAGCTGTGCCGCGCCAAGCAAATGTGGGGTATACAGCAACTGTGACCGCAGGGCTTACTACACTAGCATTCATACGTGCTATAATGGTACATATAGAAATGACAGCCATAAAAAGCAGGTAAGGTGTTTTCGCACAAAACGCAGTGTCATTAAAGTTCAGTTGGCAGTCACTGCTCTGAGAGGGCAAATGTAGGGCAGTCACAGATATTAATAATGAATGTGTTTTATGCGCGGAAAGTGTGAATTGATTGTTGTGTGATCTTGAGTTTTTTATCCAATTGTTAAGGTGAAAAAGATCACCAGTGTGAAAAAACTCGAAATAACAGAAAGTCGTGTGCAAAATGTCGAAAACAGAGAGACGTATGTAAAATTAGCAAGTCGTGTGTAAAATTAGCGAGACGTGTGAAAAATGGCAGGAAGAAGAAGTAACTGTATATAAGTTGGAGAAATGCGAGAAAGGGCAGAGATTTGCTAGGTATTCATTGTGTTGTGTTAGGCAAGCCAGGTTCGAGTTTCGTCTTAGAGATTAGATAGATAGAAATTTGTTCTAGGTAGTTTGCAGTGTTAGGTGAACTTCGTCTTTGAGGTTATCAAGACCAGTTTATTTTTTTCTTCTGTTGGATATATTTTCCTTTTGTATTTTACACTATTTTGTTTATTAGTAAGTAACGATCATATTATTGTGAAAATACCAGTGCTAGTCAAATGACGATCAATAAACGTCTGGTTGAATTTACTGCATTGCTGTCTTTGAAACTTTACAGTATTTCTTTTGGATATACGTTGTCATGTTGAGACTGTTTTGCTTATCACTAAACCTAAAGGAAAGAATGAACTTGGGAAGAAAAACGTGCAAAAGTCAAGAATTTCCATCTCAGGCGGAAAGCCTGTAGCACTTGAACAACAACAACATATTAAGGATTAACTCTAATATAATATAAAATCAACATAACTACTTGCGCATTTAACATAACTGACGCGGGCACATATACTTACATTTTTTGTTTGTTTTTGTTTGTGTTGTTTGCACAACCGATAAAAATCGTATGCAATTTTTTTTTTGAAAATGTTATCATTAAGTATGTTAACATTATGGTGATGACTAATTCACAGCGTTGTTCATATTGATATTGTTGAGAAGTAGTGTACATCAATACTGTTTAATGGCGAAGTGTATTAACAAATTTTATGTATCCCCCGTTTTACACATTATAAATATACAGGGATCCCTCGTTTTACGCAAAAAATTAAAAAAATTCTGAGAGCCTCTACCAATAGGTTAGTTGTTTATAACAGTCACTAGCATGAGATAGTTAGTTGATAGTACGCAAATGTCTCCCTCTGGGATACATTTGTGTGGCCCGAGACGTATGTGACCGCATGGTTTACTACACTAGCATTCATACGTGCTATAATGGTACATATAGAAATGACAGCCATAAAAAGGCAGATAAGGTGTTTTCGCACAAAACGCAGTGTCATTAAAGTTCAGTTGGCAGTCACTGCTCAGAGAGGGCAAATGTAGGGCAGCCCAAGATAATAATAATGAATGTGCTTTATGCGCGGAATGTGTGAAATGAATGTTGTGTGATCTTGCGTATTTTATCCAATTGTTAAGGTGGAAAAGATCACCAGTGTGAAAAAAGTCGAAATAACAGAAAGTCATGTGCAAAATGTCGAAAACAGAGAGACGTGTGTAAAATTAGCGATTCGTGTGTAAAATTAGCGAGAAGTGTGAAAAATGGCGGGAAAAAGAAGTAACTGTATATAAGTTGGAGAAATGCGAGAAAGGGCAGAGATTTGCTAGGTATTCATTGTGCTGTGTTAGGCAAGCCAGGTTCGAGTTTCGTCTTAGAGATTAGATAGATAGAAATTTGTTCTAGGCAGTTTGTAGTGTTAGGTGAACTTCGTCTTTGAGGTTATCAAGACCAGTTTATTTTTTTCTTCTGTTGGATATATTTTCCTTTTGTATTTTACACTATTCTGTTTATAAGTAAGTAACGATCATATCATTGTGAAAATACCAGTGCTAGTCAAATGACGATCAATAAACGTCTGGTTGAATTTACTGCATTGCTGTTTTTGGAACCTTACAGTATTTCTTTTGGATATACGTTGTCATGTTGAGACTGTTTTGCTTATCACTAAACCTAAAGGGAAGAATGAACCTGGGAAGAAAAACGTGCAAAAGTCAAGAATTTCCATCTCAGGCGGAAAACATGTAGCACTTGAACAACAATAACATATAAAGGATTAACTCTGATTGAACATAAAATCAGTATAACTACTTGCACATTTAACATAACTGACGCGGGCACACATCAAGGAGTGTCAAATGTTTTGACAAAATCAAATATCTGCTGCATAGCAGAGAAAGAAAAGGGTGCGACCCGGAAAAATCGCAATATAATCAGTACAACAAATGTAACTGATTACTGCCGTAGTGAAAGATAGATCGGAAAGGGGTCGCCCCAAAATCCATCTTGTGACACCATACCAGATACTGCCGTTGGGGAGTTAAGTGTTAGAAACTTCACTATACTAGGTTCTCTATTGATATGTGGAGTGGCCGGTTCCCTTCCTCGCTACCTTTTCCGACTCTAACTCAATAGCAAAGCCAGGTGCCCATTTACAGCTGGGTAAACTGGAGCATGTTGATACCGTCAATCAAACCTGGCACCTTTGCCGCGTGAGACCAGCGCTCTAACCACTCGGTCAATCGGACGCTCATTATGATAGTACTTACTGTTAAAAGTATACTTGCAAGTTTTGTTTCTTTATGTGTGTGTGGGGGGGGGGGGGGGTGCGCCCATCCCGGGTGCCAAAGACTTTAAGTACGCCCCTGAGTACACCAATAACAACATAGGAACGAAAATTACTTATTTTTAAATCAAAAGAGAAAAAAATAGCCCGGGCAGTGCAGAGGTTCGGAAATTGCCCAAACTGTTACCACGCGATTTGCAGGTGAAAAAAAATCGAGTTGCTTACGGAGTGGATCGTTACTACTGTGAACTGTCAATGTACGGAGGGGGGAGGGAGTAGGAAACAGTGGCAGAATATACTGTATATATATGCTTATGTCATGTTTATTGGCTTGCCGTCCTGACATTTTATGTCGGAAATAGGAAGAAAGATAAAATGTGATAATTATCGCACTATGACCTTTGCATAGATCTCAGAATAAATATAAAGGGGAACAATTTTTTCTTTTTTTTTTTTAAACTGTGTGCTGTTTTTTTTTCTTTTAACTGACAATATTTATTGAAGACAAGTACTCATTCTATGTGCAGTATTAAAAGTACCTGTGAAATTTTGCAATGCAAGCACGCGGAGTTTGGTTTTTTTTTTTCTCACTGATTGGTTGTTCTCTTTGTTTCAGATAATGTGTGCCCTACAGATAACTGATGTTATACTTTTTAAAGTTCAGTATGTTTCAAGGTTATTCAAGAACCAACGCCTGGCACACGGCGCGGCATTAGTGCATATTGCGCTCTTGTTTGTGACCCGTTTTAAAATTAACGCCACGTTTTCCGTCTTATGCAATCTATTCAAGGTCTTCCATGTCTTTTAAAACAAAACATGACAAATAATAAAAGTAATAGTAGGAAGTAGAAAAAAGGCAATAAATAATAGTACACCGTCAGCCTACGGCAGCAGTAATTTCATTTAAAGCGAGCGCCGTAAAACCGGAGATATGTATATGTATACATGCACACACATATACTAGCTGTAAGTACCCGTCGTTGCCCGGTTATTTGGAACGATTTATGAAGTTCTGAAACGTTACATACGTTACAATTAACATATTTGACTACATTGTGTCTTATTTACTTTTATTACACACAAAAATAATTGCACACAGAAAAATAAAGTGTTGGATGCATTAGAAGCTCGTAATACTTTCATTTATTTCAGTTTAAGACTGACAAATAGTATCAATGTTTGGGTGAAACCTGTAATCGAGACTGGGATTGTAACTAAATGCTTCCAATTTCAGATCAATTTCATTCAAACTAAACGTGTACTGTTGAGTATTTTAATAGTCCCTTCAGTCACAACTGACTTTGGCAATGCGCGACTGCGGTGACAGGCCTCAGCTGTTATTTTCCTAGTGTTACATTTGATGTTTTAATTTCTCTTATGCTTGTTGTGAGAGCTTTTGTTAGTCCAATCTGAGGTGGCGTCGTAGAGAGGATTGCAATTTGGCGCGATTAGCAGCTTCATCCTCCCAGGTTACTGGATTTATGTCCAGTGTCCTCATGTCTCTCTTGCACACATATCTGAACCTCAGCTCTTGCCATATGCCAGTTGTCCGTAGAAGATGTATTTCGCGATGCGACCATCTTCCATGCGGCGGAAACGGCCAAGCCAACGTAGCCTAAGCTGTCTAGGCAGTGTATACATGCTTTGAAGGCCAGCATGTGACAACACCTCGACATTTGTCACTTTGTTCTTCCGTGAAATACCAAGGATGTGGCGTAGACACCTTATATGGAACGTATTGAGCCTTCTTTAGTGCTTAGCATAGGTTGTCCATTACTCGCTGTCATATAGAAGTGTGCAGTGACGCAGACATTATATACTGCAGCTTTAGTCTTTGTTCTGAGTTTGGAGTTTCCCCCAAACAATCGTTGTGAGGTGTGCAAAGGGGCTGCAGCTTTGCTGATGCGGCTGTCAATTTCTGTGTCCAGAGAGAGTTTGCCGTTGATGGTAGACCCCAGGTGTGAAGCGGTGCATCAATGCCAATTCATAGTTATCAATAGTGAAAACCGGTGCAACATCCACATCCTGACTGTGACGTTATGGCTCGTTTGATTTTTCGTAATTTCCACTCATTGCCTTTATTATCTATTATTTCGGCATATTTAACGCACATAATTTCGTCCCTATCCTTTACTCAGAATTGTTACCATTTTTTCGTACTATCATTGTTCACGTTTCACGCTTCGATGCATGACAGGGCCAGACACTCGCCTATCCATGAGAGATTAATTGAATCACTAAAGTGATAATACCACACTGACTCCAGATAAATGCGAGCATAAAGTGTTTATTCAAGACTGGGTAATCACTTCCGATCCGACAGGAGAATGGACTTGCAATACGGGTTTAATTGTGTAGACCACGATTTGTCTAGATAGGCAGTCGGATTGCGACACGTCATGTGATACAAGAGATCGGCAGAGTCTGATAAACTAAGTAATCAGACTTCCAAATTACTTGGGATATGTGATTATAGATAAACGCAATCTTGGAAGACATTTTGAAGAGTGAGCGAGAAGTGTGATATAAATAAACTTTGACAACACATTACGGAAATCACAATTTCATATATGGAAATTGGCTGTTTAAATTCTCAAACGTATGAGTCACACAGGAAATTCCGTAAGCACTACTCTATCATAACATGTACTGAATGCCATTGGTTTGGCAATTCGAGTTGTCACATACCATCGCTCCGATCGGGAGTTGCCAAATAGCAGAAAAAAAGAGTGCGTGGGTGAAGTCGGAGATATAATGTATGACTTTTTAGACATACGGCACTGCATTTCCCGAATCGTCAAGTAGACAGCTGCAGGAAACAACAGAAGTAAAGATTATGACTTTAAATAGAACCGGACTTAGTCGAACACTTCTGAACACTACAGCAAGGAAACCCTAAGTTATTTATACAGAAACCGGACTATACAGGACTTAAGCACAAAGCCGCAGAGGGATTGTTAATAGAACTAAATACCCCGAAGTGGGTTCTAGGCATCTATATCAAGTTGCCAAGACTATTTACCTGAGCAAGAAGTCTAAGATTTCTCAATTATTGAGGTGAACTGTAAAATATTTCTTATACGTTGAACTTGACATGTTTATAGTTGCTGGCGGTGTTAAAGATTCATACTAGACTGGCAACCTCAGCGTGCGAAAAGGATGCATTCATGAACCACCACAACAAGCGCTGGTGATTGCTTCATGCTAGTTCTCACGGAAGAACCAAAAGCAGAGGTAACCCCATGTCGTGAAACGAGTGTGTAAACCCGCTTCTTAGTTAAATCCCTATGTCGAGAGCCCAACCAATCAACGAGCATCGTTCACCAGTCTCTGAGACAGAATAAAATTAGACTTAAGCCCTGTTTTTAGGATGTCGGTTGCGGCCATCTTGTCACCCAATATGGCGGAAAAAACAGAATAAAATTAGCCATAAGCCCTGTTTTGTTCGGGACTCGTCTAGGTCAAGGACGGTACGAGGCATGGTACAAAACTGCAGACAACCAATCAGCTTGCCCCGCCAGGAACCAACCAAACGCTTTCCTTAAGCAGTAGAAGTTACCTCACCTGCCTATATACCAGATACCGACCGACTGAAGAGGAGAAGCTGTCAACCTTGATTTATTGCTTACCTGAGTGCATTGACCTGCAGCCTGTTTCACTAGTCGAGTCAAAACCTGGCCTGTTTAAATCTTAGAGGGTAAATATAATTTACTATAAACTTGTAGGAAAATAGGCTTACAGCAGGTATATAATGTTGGTATTTGTTGTGTGTCATTTATACTACCTACACCTGTATATATTTAATATATTTTGGTTCACTATGAATGTATCAGGTTACTGATTGTATCTTGGGGCATTAGGTATAATGATTGTATTTCCTGATATGATTGATGAAGACGAAGACTAATAGGACTCATGCTTCAACCTATTGTCTCCTATAACTTCAATATATTATCTCATACCAACTGAAATATAACCAAAACAGTCCTTGTTAGGACTCAACCTATTGTCTCCTATAACTTCAATCTATTATCTCAGACCAACTGAAATATAACCAAAACAGTCCTTGTTAGGACTCAATCTATTGTCTCACATAACTTCAGTCTATTGTCTCAGATAACACCAACCTGAAATACTACCAAAACAGTCCTTGTTAGGACTCATCAATCTATTGTCTCATCTAACTCCAACCTGAAATATAACCAAAACAGTCCTTGTTAGGGCTCAATCTATTGTCTCATATAACTCAATCTATTGTCTCACATAACTTCAGTCTATTCAGATTACTCCCACCTGAAATATAACCAAACAGTCCTCGTCTCATATACTCCTATCATAAGAACATAACAATATTGTTAGGATATATTATAGCACTTGTCAGAGAGGGCCTGGTATATTATAGGGGGAAGGAAATGGTTGTATCACACCTAGGTGCACATATTATTGGATGTATTCGTGTATTGAATTTATATTATGGGATGTATTCATGTATTGAATGTATTCATGTATTGAATTTATATTATTGGATATATTCATGTATTGAATTTATATTATTGAATGTATCCATATATTAGTTTATCAGAAAGAATGTTTTGCAAGTAGACACCTGTCTTGTCTCGCTATTGCTAACTCATACTGAGCCATGTTGCCATTCACCCTACATGCAGACACCTGAGACACACGCTCATTTCATAAACACTAGAAAAAGGTGGGCTTGATGACAGAAATTAGCCCCTATTTTTACTTGTTACAGGTTTTATTTGTGTCATCAAACCTGAGGTCGTATGTCGTGTCAATCCAGCTGTCTGGAACGTCGCAGGAGCACAGTGATTGCGCAGGATCTATCTCTTTCGTCCCCCTCAGTCTTGCGTGGCCTAACGAAACGACCAGCAGCGGGTGCTGTGTGCAAGAAACTAAGAAGGACATAACTTTTGAGAGATGAGTACACATTAGTACCATTTCTGTCAGCATTGTGAGCAAAGTACCTGTCAGTGACGAGAAAGCGAGTAGCATAGCAAGAGACAAAAATTACAGCATAGCTGATAAATTTTATATACTTAACTAACAGCACAGCTGATACATTTACTATAAGTGATTAACAGCCCAGCTGATATAAATTTGTTTCCTATAATTGGAAGACTTGTAATATATGTATATATATATATATATATATATATATATATATATATATATATATATATATATATATATATATATATATATATATATATATATATATATATATATATATATATATATATATATATATATATATATATATTATCGGTACCTGGAAAATTATTATGTTGCACGATGTTAGAAAGACTTAAATTGCATGCTGACGAAAAGATCAGAGAAGAACAAGCGGGTTTCAGGCCGAAACGATCATGTATTGATCAAATATTCACACTAAGAACAATTATAGAAGAATCAGTGGAAAGGCAATCGCCACTTATTATCACCTTCGTCGATTTTCAAAAAGCCTTTGATAGTCCACACCGCCCATCATTGTGGAAGATACTTACAATCTATGGTTTTCCAACAAAATATGTGAATATAATCAAAGCGCTATATGACAATGCAAGATGTTGTGTTAGAACAAATAAAGGGAATACAGAATGGTTTACAGTAGAAACAGGGGTGAAACAAGGCTGTATTATGTCACCACTACTTTTTGGAATAGCTATTGATTGGGTTATGAGAAACTATACCCACAATGAACAATTGGGTATAAAATGGACAAATGGAAAATTCCTGGGGGACCTGGATTTCGCAGATGATGTAGCATTCTTAAGTTCAACACCAAGACAATCCCAAGAAGCAATAAATAATTTGTGTCATCTCTCGGTTAAAATAGGTCTCCAAATAAATGCCTCTAAAACTAAAGCTATGAACTTTTCTAACGAGACCTTTGATATCATCCTGAACGGGGGAAAACTACAGAAAGTTGAAAGTTTCAATTATTTAGGCAGTAAAATGACTCAGGATGGTGACACAACAAGAGAAATCCATACTAGAATTGCTTTGGCAGCTAGCGCCTTCAATAGATTATCTAACATTTGGAAATTACGATCATTGAATATACATACCAAGCTTCGTCTGTTTAATTCAAATGTTATCTCAGTGTTAACATACGGCTGTGAGAGTTGGAAAATAACAAAATCATTGGAGAACAAGCTGAATACATTCGAGAACAAATGTCTTAGAAAACTCATGAACATCAGTTGGAAAAAATTCAAGACTAATCGACAAATAAGAGAAGACTCTAGGCAGAAATATGTCTCCGACTATATAAGGAAAAGACGATGGTCATATATCGGTCATGTCCTACGAATGCAAAACAACAGAATACCACTACAGGCGCTCACTTGGGTTCCTGAGGGTAAAAGGAAAAAGGAAGACCAAAAGAAACACTCAGAAGAACAATAATAAGAGAAGGAAGAACGTTGGGCCTAAATAATGTGCAAGAGCTAAGAGGAGTGGCGTCACAACGAACAACCTGGAGAGCACTGGTTTCTGCCTTATGCGCCGTGTTTGGTGCTTAAAGAATTTATTATTATAATATATATATATATATATATATATATATATATATATATATATATCTATATATATATATATATATATACATATATATATATATATGAATCATTTGTAAACTTACAAATCCATTACATTATGTCACAGTGCAGGGTCTTCTTTCTATAGCTAGGTGACTGAGGCAGGCATAGTCTTAATCTACTCGAACTGGCAGACTAACTCTTTGTCTTTATCTTTGTCTTTATCTTCCATGTAAGATAATCTCTTCACTGGCCCTTACCGCCAGAGGTGGTGATTCTTGGATGAGTTATGGCTTGGTTCTTTTATAACCCAGGATCCGTTCTTCCCTCCTTGTTGTTGTTCAGCGACTACTGATCGTATTGTGGCGTACCATGATTTTAGTTTTGTGCTTTTACTCCTTATTTCTCACTCCCACTCCATAACCTTCTATAAATCAAGTCAACTTGAGTGGTAGGTTCAACTTTAACAAATTTATTTACAAAATTAAAGTTCCGACATTTTCCAATAAGGAGTATGGTTCAATACTCCATTTCATGTTCATTTGTTCAGCCCTTAATTCAACTTGTTTCAAAAGGTATATTTATTGCCTCTTCTGCAGACTCTTACTTATGTGTAGGTGGTCTGCCTACAATTTATTCTCTTTGTCTATTTCTCCACCTTAACTCCTGTAACTGCCCTGTCAGGCCTAACTCATAAAAATACATCAATTTCTATACATAGTTCATATATAAAAATCAAATCATGTCTGGTGCAGCTGTTGTGGCGTCCTCATACTTACTATCAAATGAGAGAGAGCACCCGAGTTGTCTCATAATTATCAAATTCACCATTATCTCTTCTCTCTACTTCTGATTTACTGTTCAATGAGAGAGAGCATCTGAGTTGTCTCTTAATTATCAAATTCACCATTATCTCTTCTCTCTACTTCTGATTTACAGTTCAATGAGAGAGAGCGTCTCTTTATACAGCAGCCCATCTTGGCTATCAGCTAAATATTAAATGTTATCCACACTTGATTTTGTAGTACTCATTTTTCTTCAGTCGTACCTGTTACAATGTTAGTTCTTGTGGTAGCCCCTTTAAACATGAGCATCATTATCCTCTGGTTATAAGTTGACTGAAAGTCTATAAAAATAGCAAGAGTCTTTCTTACCGTGTCAAAATGAATCCAAGTACCTATCACTTTCCTATTAAATCACCCCTATGTGCTAATCCTACGTTTAACACAATTCAATGAACACAATTTATGATAGTCTCCAGAATTGCTACCGCTAATCATGCTAAATCTAGCTACTTTATCTGTGAAAACTCCTGTCACCCACAGGTTTCACTTCTTGAGAGCCTGGCAACTTTTTTTTTTTTAAAAAAAACCTTTATTTGGTCTTGATACATCAATGTTATTTACAAAATATCACATGGTATAAGCTAAAAAATAAGGAATAAAGGATAAACCCCCCCCCCCCTTTCCCCCCTCCCAAACTAGCGTTGCAACAAGTCAATATCTGTAACAAGAAGAATTATAACATCACAACATATCAGAAATTACCAAAATTATAAACTATTTCTATAATAACATAACATATGGAAGATAAACCCTCCCTAAACCCCCCCCCCCCCCCCCCCCCCCCCCCGCCCCCCCCCCCCCCCCCCCCCCCTCCCTCCCCCCCCCCTCTTAATCAAGATTCTCGATGCAAACAAAATTACACATCAAAGCTCTATCAAATAAGTTCAAACAATATCACAACATTACTACAAAAATATATAGTTGATGAAACAAAATGTTAACGAGGCTATGAAGATTCTATTTATGGTACATTGATAAAAACACCCTACCATGAGATGATTGATGAAGACATATGTGTTAAGGGTATTTACATTGCATGATATTCACATACAAAGCTACCTGCTTTGTATAACGACCAAAGAAAGTTTTAAATCTGTTCTGCTATGTCTTGTGTTATATGTTCGTATATTTGTGAAAATATAGTACTGTCATAATGTCTACTGTCGTATACAGCCCTATTCCTACATGACCATACAAGATATCTAAAGTCAGCTAGCAAAGTCAGTAACTTGAGTTCTGTCAGTCTCGACATCTGTGGTAATGTATTCAACATGACCGCTCGGTACATGTTGAGTGGATGCTGTGTCTTGGATATTATTATTGTTCTTAGTTTGTTTAGAGTAGGTACCACTGTTTTACATGTGTAAAACAACTGGTCTTCTGTCTCTATAATGTTGTCACTGCATAGTTTACATTTTGGTGCTGGTCTGTTTGCCTTTGTTAATGATTTGTTAGAAATCGGTGTTAACCTGTGTAGTAGTCTGAAAGTGACTTCTTTTGCCTGTGGTCTGACATCTACTGTATGAATGATTGTGAAGCTCTGTGTGTAGTCGGTTATGAAAAGGTTATACCCTCTCCGTGTGCTTAGAGGTGTTTCTTGTGCTGGAACTAGAAGTTTGTATATAAGTTTAGTGTCTTCTTTTATTAAATGTTTATTCCCTTCTAAATTTTGTAGACATATTGTGTAAAAGGGTGGTGATGTACCAAAAAAATGGGGTTGATTATTGTTTAGTTTACAAAAATTTGATAGTCTTAACCCAATATAGTAATGTGCCAGTGGGTATAGACCCGGGCTTTTTGTAACTTCCCCTATGTATTTGATTCTTAAAGCTTTAATTTTAGTGTTAATATCTTGTAAGGCTATCCCCCTTTATTTTTAGGTTGTATTAGAGTTGCGTGTTTAATACTGTACCAAGTGTTCTTAAAAATGAAGGCCCTAATTAGTTTATTTATTTCTGTTATAATCTTTTTAGGTACAATCTGTATGTTTGCTATATAAATTATTTTTGGCATAATAAAACAATTAACTATAACGCTTCTTCCAAAAATGGTGGCTGTTTTGTATTTATAACTTTCTAGCATATTTTGAATTTTTTCTATCAATTTTGCCCATGTTTCTTTGTTGGGGTCTTGTGGATTGAATGAATAGTTAATCCCATAAATTTTAATGTTATTTACTTGCTTTAATTGGAATGGGAAATCTGATCTATTGCCCCATCTACCTATTCCCATTATACTTGATTTTTGAATATTTAGTTTGGATTCGCTAGCGTATCCAAACTCTGTAAAAACCTCTAATATATTTTTTATAGAATCCTTTGTTGTTGGAAAGAATATCGTGTCATCGGCGTAAGCCAACAACTTCCTCTCCCCTATGTCGGGAACGAAGGTTCCCGTGATGTTAGTATCTTGTCTTATTCTTTCCAAAACTGGTTCTAGTGTTATTACATATAGCAGGGGCGATAATGGACACCCCTGCCTGACACTTCTCGTTAATTTGAAGGAGTTGGTTAAACTGTGGTTAACCAATATTCTACTTTCAGGTTTGTTATATAGAATTTTAATCCATGTTCTAAAATATTCCCCTATGTTATTTGCTTTAAGACTTTTATGTAGGAAGGCATGTGATACTCTATCAAATGCCTTTTCCTGGTCTAGGGATAATATGGCGCTCTGGCACTGCCTATCATGTGTGTATGTAATCAAGTCTCTAATGAAATGTGTGTGTCTACAAATGTTCCTACCTTGTACACTACACTGTTGATCTTCATGAATTATTTTGTGCATGTGTGGTTTAAGCTTCAGAGTAAGTGCTTTAGTGAGAACTTTGTAATCAGTATTTAAAAGAGAGATGGGTCTAAAATTCTTAATTGACTTTTTGTCATTACTGTCCTTGGGGATTAAAGTAATATAAGACTGATTTAAACTATCCGGGAGTTCCCCTTTTTGAAATGCTTCTTCAAATGTTTTAATTAGGATGGGGCCTAAACAGGGGAAGAAAGCCCTGTAAAATTCCGCAGTTAACCCATCTGGCCCGGGGGCTTTATCTTTTTGAAAGGTAATAAGGGCCTCTTGTAAATTGTCTAAAGTTAAAGGTTGGTCTAGCTTCTCACTTTCCTCAACACCTAAACGTTTTGTGTATTGTAGAAATTTATTCTGTATGTTTGCGTCAGTTTCCTCTTTAGTATATAGTTGTTTATAATATTGGAAGAAAGCGTGACTAATGTTAATGTTGTCTGTTTGCTGTTGCCCGTTCATATATGTTATCTCATGTATTTGTCTACTGCGCTGCACATTCTGTTCAATTGCTAAATATATTGCCTACTTGGGATTTCTTGCGTTATAGTGTTTAGTTTTGTCCTAAGTAGTGATCCCTGGTAGGTATACTGTCTATATTGGTCCAGCTGTTCTTCTAAGGCATGGATGTGAGGGTTCGTGTTGTCTAAACTTTTGGCTAAACTAATTGCTTCTTCTAAAATCCCCTCTTCTTTTTTAAACTTTCTGTGTATAAGTGTGGCCAAAATCTGTGTTCTATCTCTTATTGTGTTTTTTAACATATTCCAATAATGTGCGATGTTATTATTGGGAATGTCTTGTGCGTAACCTTGTATTAATTGTGTTATTTGTTCTGTGTAGTAAGTGTTAAGTAGGTTATTGTTAAATTTCCAATGCGGGGATCTCGTTACTTGTTTGTGCGTGTGTCCTGTGCTTAAAGATGTATAAACTGCCTTGTGGTCTGTAAATTTAAGAGTGCTTTCCATATGGTATGTTTTGTGTATATTGTAGGGACTAGATGCAGGGCCGGATTAAGCTAGTACAGGGCCTGTAGCATATGTTAAAAAAGGGGCCCTATATTTAAAAAAAAACAATAAAACAACACAAATATACTTGAACACATACATTTTTAATTTGCATAGTAATTATTATTATCAAAAGTAACAACACAGTCAACATTATTGTTTAAATATTAATGTTTCTACATTTAGCATGAGCAAATTTGTTGATGATATAGGATGTATCAATTTCACGCAGAAGTTTATGTTCAATGCTCATTAGTGTGAGATTGTTCAATCTCTTTTAACCCATGGTGCTCCTTAGTTCATTTTTAATAAGTTTCAGTTTTGAAAATGATCGTTCTCCACTGCAGTTGGTTACCATTAGTGACAAATATATGCGCAAGGCGATTTCTACATTTGGAAAACAAGACTCCAAAGAATTGTCAATTATCAAACGGTAAAACTGTGACTCTACAAGGTCTAGAGTAGTGCCAATATGAGAAGCAAGTTCAGTTTTCAACAGTTCTGTAAACTGCACAAGTTCTTCACAAAGACTTTCTTCCAGATCTTCCGGATATGATTTAATAAGATTCAATGATCTCGTTACCACCTCTTCAGGTGTAAACGACTGTAACTGACGAAGAAATCCAAATACATCATTTAACTTTTGATAAGCTTTCTGGCGTTTTGACAAGGCAGAGAGTAAGCTATCAATAAGGACAAGAAATGTTCGGCTTTTAAACTGCTGAGAAGGCGTTTGAGATTCAACAAGTGGATCAAGTGTGCTGGAACCACTGAAATCATCATACTCTTGACTTCGTTTGTGTTTTCTTCGAGTTTGTTCTTGATAATGTTCACACTCAGTCAGATCCTTGGCCTTTTGCTCTATGTCTGCAAAAGTAGACCGCATAGCTTGAATATACCCCCGCAGGGATTCATAGAGTGCACAAGCTGTATTCAAATCTTGGTCAGAAGATTGCAAAGAAGCACTGGTCATTTGAAAACGCTGTAATACTTGATCCCACAGTATGATCATTATTCCTGTATCTAACTTCATCATGGTTGAAAGTAGACCACGAGCCTGTTGACGACACTCTGCCTTCTGATCATTGTTATCTGAAATATCACCCAAGACTTGTTTTATTGCAGAAAAGCTGTGTAAAAGTGCTTTTGTTGCATCTGCCCGAGCGGACCACCTGGTATCTGACAGTCTTTTCACAAAGGGCTAATGGGACTTATTATGAGTACCGCCAGCACATAATGCAGTAGAAAGGAGACCCCACCGGTAGGTAGAAGCAGAAAAGAAGGTGTACAGGCTTTAAACAAATCCAAAGAAAATGACTGCTTCTTGACAACCTTCAGCAGCACATTTTCCAACCAAATTTAGTGAATGTGCAAAACACGGAATGTAATGCGCAAACTTATTCATCTCTTTAATTCGTGCTTGTAATCCCATAAACTTGCCACTCATGTTGCTGGCGTTGTCATAACTTTGACCACGGCAGTCTTTAATATCAATGTCATTTGCCTTTAAAAAATTAAGTAGACTTTTAGTAAGCTGTTCAGCACTATGACTTTCCATATCCAAAAATGTCACAAATCTTTCAACTGGTCCAGATGGCAAAACATAGCGCAGAGTCAAAGTCAGCTGGTCCATATTAGATATATCTGGAGTAGAATCCAATGAAACGGAATAATACTTGTATTTCTTCACTTCACAGAGAATGTGATCCAGTATGCTGGATCCAATCAGATTGATGAATTCCTCACACGTTGTTTTAGATAGATATGATGTATGTCCAAATCCTTTGTTTGCATGAGTACTTATATGCTCTGCCAGAAAAGGGTCAACCTTGGCCAGTAATTCTAACAACCCTAAGTAATTCCCGTTATAAGGGGACCCAACAATTTCATCACTGCCACGAAATGAAAGGCCTCATTCTGCTAAAAACTTCACAACTTCAATTATTCGCTCTAGAAGTTTGTGCCAATACTTTTCTTGAATGTCCATTTGTTTCACAAGTTGGGAATCGACACGTTCACCTTTTGTTTTTACGCATCAACAGTGAAATTAAAGCTTGTCTATGTGAGGAGCTTTTTTCATGTCGACGCAATAGATTGCTTGCATTTTTCTAGTCATTAAACCCTTCCACAGTAAACTTTGATGAACATTCTGAACTCATAAGCTTGCATGGGAAACAGAATAGGCGCCCTTTACTTTCTGAATAGCATAACCCTTTTCTTGCATGTTGCTTGTTTGTAAGTTTATGAATATGTGTAAAATAAGACTTCTGACAGTATCGAGTTTTCTTTTCAGTGTCATACAATCTCACGGATGAAGAGAAGGCACTATCAACATGTTGACATTTTTCACTTCCCTTGGATATCCAATATTCACGCTCACAGTCATCTATATTGTTCGGCCAGTCACCAATATCATTAGAGTACTTCTTCGTTTCACTTATTCTTTCACATTCAGACTCAGTGTATACTGGGTTTTGCTGTATGTTTTCTGCTGCACAGCCTGCACTAGTACTAATTGTTCCTGTACTTCCAGCTTCAGCGGTTAGAGTACCACCACCATGAACATCAAAATATTCTGTCAGCTTAGGTGTTTTTGATATCACAAGTTGATCTCTTCTTTCATTTTCTTCCTTCGCTTTACGTTTTTCACTTCCAGAAGCATAATTACGTCCAATATCTCTGTGTCTACTGCTCATTTTTTGAGTTTTCTAACCTTACAAATCAAGAAATTTAAATCAAGATCGAAAGAGAGTGCGAGCACGCTGTATACCTCAATTAAAACAGGAAGTCTCCGTTTCCTAAATTCTAGTTTTTATTGTTAATGCAAATTCATTTCACAAAGAACGAAACAAAATGAGAGGGGCAGTCGCCTAGAGCCAAAAAAGTGGCTTCCGTCCAAACGTGACCAAATTTTCAACGCCACTTAAATGGCTTCCGTCCGCAAACAGTTAAGTTAAAAACAATGAAGAGTCACACTAAGTCACCCTCTTATGCTCTTTCTCTCACAATTTCGTGACACCAAATGAAAAGGCGCTAAAGATGGCATAAATCACAAGATCATTGGTTTAACGATCGTATTAGAAGATGACCAAAAAATTATGTAGATACAAGGTATTTATTGGCGCGGGGCCCCTAAAAGCGCGGGCCCGTAGCATATGCTACTTTTGCTACTACGTTAATCCGGCTCTGGTAGTAATAGCAATAGATTTCCACGAGTGAGATGGTAGAATGTGATTTAAGAGGCTATCTCTGAGATCAAGAAATCTTCTCTCTCTCATCTATCTTCTACGACAGCTTTCGAGGAGTCAGACAGTCTGAATACACACACACACACACACACAAGAGAAATTTTAATTATCATCTAAAATTTCTTCACAACACATAGAAATTACTTCAAAGCATAAACACATAGTCATAAAAAATCAAGGAATTGCTACAAGAAATGATAGACCCACAGTTAGATCTTATCCCTCGAGGTATGCCCACAGTCCTGTTGGAAGAAAGTGATAGCCCCAAGGAAACAAGGATACATAGGATTAGGTCTAATATTTCCCCTTCTTAAGGTATGGACAGACTTGATATCTCTGCTCTATTTTAAGGGAAATATGATTAGCAATACTTGCATACAGAAAGTTAAGATAGCAAAATGGGTGCCCAATTACAACAATAAAAAAATCACTCCGTCCTGCATTCACTTTATTCATTCAGCCGAGCATACGTGCACATGTTCATACTCACAGCGTAGATAGCCACTTCTGGTAATACAATTTTTAGGACATTCACCTACAGACTCGTCAAGGGCAGTCCTTGACCAAGAAATCCCCAGTTTCAAAACGACAGGATGAATTCTCTGCTTCTGGGAACGACTCCTTGGGTGTTCTTATTTTTCGGATGTCTGTTTAGGTCACATTAAAATTGTCCAGGCACGAAACATTAACAACGAGCACAGTGTCAATAGCTTAGGTTTCTAGAATTGAGGAATGTCAGATCGGGGTCTACTTTCAGGAAAAGACTATATTTGGTCACCACACCACTAGTCGAAACTCCGTCGGAATGTTACTGACGTTAATATGTTTTCTTGCCACAACGGCTAAATTTGTACATAGAGTTTGTGCAGAAAATCTGATCTGGCTCAAAGGCCCAGTATAAAACATTTAGTCTTTAATAAAACCCGTTAGTGAGAGTTGTACTCTGTCTATTTATGAAGACACACGCACTGTCAGACAGGTGTTAACTTGTAAACCCACGTGGTTAAAAGATAAAAATGTTTATGTTTCTCACAGGTATGTCTCTGTACTAAACGCTGGCAAAGTTTGGGTACCACAGTTTCACTATATATAAATGGAAAGAACACATACCAAATAATTATACATACTATGTACTCGGATATAACTTACATTTTTAAACTGCAAGCGTACCGCTTGACTTATCATTTAAACTTTCCTGTGAAATACGTTATATACATAAAATCAATCATCATGAATTAGGAATACCTACGTGTTCCGTCACCACTCATGAAGCATCTAGCATTAATAAAGTTAGTTTAGAAAGCTTATTCTCGTCTGATTATTCTGGCAGTAAAATTAAATTCCTTAATAGCCGACTGAGTTTAAGCTAGAAATATAATTTCTGTTTTCCACTGTAACTCGTCACTATAAAATAATACAGACTATATAAATTAAGCGCTCTGCACCAAATCTAACTAGTGAAATAAAATAAGCGATTTAACACTTTAAACACTTCACAAAATACTAGAATATAATATATATATATAATATTTACCTCCATACAGAACTACAGACTAAACCATGAACTAGAATACTGCAATCTAATGGTAGTCTAGAGCTCGGCAAAATGGCCAAGAACTCAGACATGCCAAAACACAGATATTTTGATCTAGCACAGCGATCTGTCTACTGCGACATTTTAGGAGTCAGAATGAAAATCTAGTTTAACATTCTGGTTATATCTATTACCAGACAAAGAGGTAAACGTTTAATTTCGCAAAACGAAGTACTCTCCCCTTTCCGTCTTTAACACTTACGTTTAACACTTAAACGCATGCCGTAACTGCCACCTACTGACCGAGAGGGCGCGTGTCAGTTGCGACTCTCAGACGGCTTGTCTCCAATGCCCAGGCAGTTTTCGCACCTCGCGCTGACCATGGGCCCCAATGAGTGTCGTGTCAGGTGGAATTCCCAGACACCTGTTCTACGTACTGCGCCGTAGAGATGTCAGTTATCGCGCCTTTCCTGAGCGCTCAGCCGAAGAAAACGCGCCTGTCAGCTGAAAGTGCAGACATAGTCTGCTCGTATGTCTGAGATAAGCGAAAGTCACAGTTTCGTCCACTGTGAGCTAATGCCATAGAATGCATTTTAACGCTCTCCCGTCTCTGTAGAGACTGACACGTTATGTCATCTAGTTACTCGTTTAATCGGCAATGAAATGCGTTTCTAAATGAGAAACGAAACTGGCGAAATGAGAATGGGAAAAAATATTTTTCGCAAACAAACGAATGCGAAAAATACAGGAAAAAAATAAAGAGTGATAATAAATAGAGGATACGGGTGAAAGAAAAAGAAGAGGATATAGGCAATTCAATGATCATAAAACCTATGTGACAGAACGTCCCCCCTTTAATATATGGAAGCACTCCATGTCTACGTTATGGAATTAAATTTCCTATATCCGTAGCTTCAGGGTGTCTGTCTTCTTCCCTCTCATCTCCCCCCTCCGTCTCTCTCCAATTCCTACTCACGTCTCCTCCCAAAGTTTCCTTTCTCTGGAATGTCTCCCATGCGCGCTTGAAAGAGCGTCGCCGCTTCTGACATTTTTGAAAGATTTCGTGTGTGTGCAGTGGAGTTTCCCTGCCACTATCGTCATCTTCGTCAGTTTTGGCGATCGTCAGGAGATGGTCAGAGGTTGGCACTGGTTTTTCCTAGTATCTTTTTAACAGATTTAAATGGAAAACCTTTTCCTTTCCTTGAATAGAGATCTGGTAGTTAGCCTTAGAAATCTTTTTCAGGACGGTAAACGGCCCTTGCCATCCGATCTTCAGTTGGTTGTTTCCGGTAGGGAGTAACACCAAAACTTTCTCTCCTGCTTCCAGTTCTCTCTCTTTCGCGACTTTCCTGTATTGGTTAGCGTGATTTGTGCGTGCTCGCTTAAAGTTGGTCGTTGCTAGGTCCCATCCTAGTTTCAACCTTTCCTTTAAATCCGACACATATTTACTTGCTGAGACAACTGTCTCATCAGCCTTCTGGTCTGTCAGTGACCAAAGTAAGGCTTCAAGCGGGCCCTTAATGGGTCTGCCGAATAAAAGCGTAGCTGGCGGAAATCCTGTGGAAGTATGAGGAGATTCTCTGTAGCCAAATAAAGCTGCAGGAATACAAAGATCCCAATCTTCAGGTTTCACTTGTGCTTGTTTACTTAACATCATGTTGAGGTTTCCATTAACACGTTCCACGAGCCCATTTCTGGCCGGAGTATAAGGCTTTGTGTAGATGTGTTGGGTCCTCAAGATCTTCACGATCTCATCCATCAACAGGTTTCGGTATGGAGATCCGTTATCCGTCAACACTTGTTGAGGGAATCCCAACCGAGTGAAAATCTGCACGAGGGCTTCTGCGACATGCTTGGCATCTGCGCATGTTAGCGGGATAGCTTCTGCCCATAAATTGCATGTATCGACTAAGGTCAGGATGAACCTGTTCCTTCTTTTAGTCCTTTCTAAGGGTCCTAAAATGTCGATCACAACCCGTTCGAATGGTGTTCCCACTATTGGCATTTCACCCAAAGAGACTGGGGGTGCCCGTTGCTTGGGTGGCACACGTTGGCACTGGGCACAGGATTTGACATACCTGATAATCTCAGTATTTACTCCTGGCCACCAATAATGAGTGGTTATCCGTTGGTTTGTGGCGTTCTGTCCCATATGTCCACTGAAGGGAAGAGAGTGCCCCATTTCTAGGATTTGGCTTCTGTACTGTTTCGGTACTAAGAGCTGGTTGTAACCTTGGTCAGGCTTGCCCGTTCTGCGATAAAGTACACCATCCTTAGAAAAAATGTCCCTGTGCTGTCTGGGTTCCTTAGCCATGGGCAGTTTCCTAAAGCAGGGTGCCAAAGTAGGGTCCTTTTGTTGCGCTTCTTTAAGTTCCATGGGTAACAAATTAGGCGCAGTCTTCTGTTCCTTCTTTGTTTGCCCTCTTGTAGTTACTGCTGCCACAATCGGCTCTTCCGGTTTCCCAATACACACGTATCTCCCGCCAAGTATGACTGGGTAGATGGGATCATCCATAACAGCCGCTTTGATCACGCCTCTGACAAAATCAGAGTGGATCTCCACCAATGCAATGGGAAGCGCTGTAGGTGCATCACTCTTACGAACTCCACAAAGTTGGACGGTCTCTCCTGTCTCTTGACCGGGTTTAACCAGGTTTCTGGCAACAATGCAATCATACGAAAGCCCCGTGTCAAATAAACAAGAAGTTTGAGAACCGTTCAATGTAACAGTACCTCGCGTTGAGGGTGTATCCCCAACAGGTTGGGAATCACTATCAATAATTCCGCCTTGCGAGACTGTTAGTAAGCATCCGATGCGTTTAGGCTCGGTGTGCTCACTCTGATCATTAGTCCCGTGCTCAGTGGTTCTCCCTTTGCCACCTTGTCCTTTCTGGCCACGCTGCCATGAAGGGCGGTCGGGTTTATCAGACTGCTTACTGTGGTTGCTGGGGTACTTGGTTTTGTAGAACTTGGATTTTTCAGGAGGGGGGTTTTGAGGTCCAGTTTCTCTATGGTTATTCTGATTAGAAGCATGAGAAGCATGAGAAGATTGGTCTAGATTATTTTTCCGAAAATGCTCTTCTGTCGGTTTACGTTTTGAGGCCGGTAGTTCCGCCAGCGCATTGTGATAACGCTCAGACTTTTCTAAGATGTCTTCAAGCTTTTCTGCCCCCTGCTCTGCTAGGAATCTCCGGGTATCAGCAGACAAAGTGTTCTTTATTTGTTCTGTTAAAACAAATTCCTCCAGACCTTCATAGGTAGAGGGGAGCTGTGAAAGCTCAAGGCACTTTGTCAAGTATCCCTTTAAACGAGATGAGAACTGCTGGAAAGTTTCAGAGCTCTCTTTCCTGCTGTTGCGAAACAGTTGCAAAAATTTGCGAGCATTCATTTCGAAGCGCTCCAGTAATGCTTTCTTCAACAAGTCATAGTTGTCTTGTTGGCCACTTTCCAGTTTAGAATAAACATCATAAGCAGAACCTTTAAGGGCATGGGAAAGTTTTATACACCAACGCGACCTCTCTAAACCGTACAGGGTTGCAATTTTCTCAAATTTTTCTAGCCATGTGTCAATCTTCTCATTAGGACAAGGGAAAGATTCTAGAGCGAAAGACATAGCCGTGAGATGAGTAGATTGAGTGTTAGAAGGATCAGTTGAGGAAGAATGAGGAGAAGACTCTCCATTGCTGGAGGTAAAGGCAGCACCACGACTTTGGAATTCTAGAGTTTTAAGAGCTAACTCATGCTGTCTCTCCTTCTCCTTCTCTCTTTCCTCATGCTCCATCCTGCGAATTTCCATTTCCTCATCCATCTTCTTCTGCTCTAATAGACGGTCTTCCCTTTCCTTCTCAGTAGCTTCTGCTTCTTTCCTCTCCGCATCATATCTCTCAAGTTCATCTCTGACAAACGCTTTCGCTTCCTCTCCTTCTAGTCCCTCCTCTCTCGCTTCGTCTCTGAGGAGTTGTCTAAGCTTTGCCCTTTCTGCCATAGTAAATCAGTGGCTGAAACTTAGTCAAGAAAGAAATAGGGAAAAGAATGCACTAGTTCCTACCACTTACGAGAAAATACCAAAACAAAAGATGATATACTTTAACCTGGGATACCTCCTCCAAAAATATAGTATCTAACTATCGCTGCTATTTATTGGCTATTAAGCACCTAATGCAGACGACTACGCCAAATAAATGGTAGTTAAGATTACTCACTGAAAAATAAGTTGCTACAGTGGAACCAAAATAATTTATTGCAAAAAATTTTAAGGAGGGAAAAAAATCCCTTAATTTTTTTTAATCCACTATAAGTTCACCCCTGAAGATAGTTAGGGTAAGGGAGGAAATTACAGGACGTATAGTCAGATCGCGCTCCTTAGCTTAGCTCAAACACCTACTTCTTCAGAACCATGTGAATGTTATACACTCACAAAACTTTACCAGCGTTTAGTATTACAAAATCAGTAATTAACATATATTCCGACAAAATCAACCTGTAAACCAAATGTATAATGCTCAATAATGCTGTGGGAAAACAATTATTAGCCGTGTGGTCAGCACGCCCATAAAACAGATCGATATGTCTAGGGGATAGTTATTTTTATAAAAGATACCAAACTCACAAGACATCACACTCTTACTATATATCAGATTAAAGAAAATTAATCCTGCAAACGAGCTGATATTCGTATTTGCTCAGGACTAGAGTTCAATTCCCGGAAAAACGAGCCACCATTCTGTCGTAGATTTTTGATAGGGGAATTAAGACTTGGGTTGGTCCCTTCTGAATAGATTAGAATAAGTGGTAGTCACAGTGAGAAGTATTAATAGCAATAGATTTCCACGAGTGAGATGGTAGAATGTGATTTAAGAGGCTGTCTCTGAGATCGAGAAATCTTCTCTCTCTCACCTATCTTCTACGACAGCTTTCGAGGAGTCAGACAGTCTGAACACACACACACACACACACACACACACATATATATATATATATATATATATATATATATATATATATATATATATATATATATATATATATATATATATAAAACCACTCACGTGCACGCACATACAAGACGACAGTTATACGTACAGACGTAGGGAAACTATAACAAATGATTATATAAATATTCTAGAACGAGCTGACCAACACGCTGATTAATTTCAAGAGAAATTTTAATTATCATCTAAAATTTCTTCACAACACATAGAAATTACATCAAAGCATATACACCTAGTCATAAAAAATCAAGGAATTGCTACAAGAAATGATAGACCCACAGTTAGATCTTATCCCTCGAGGTATGCCCACAGTCCTGTTGGAAGAAAGTGATAGCCCCAAGGAAACAAGGATACATAGGATTAGGTCTAATATTTCCCCTTCTTAAGAAATGGACAGACTTGATATCTCTGCTCTATTTTAAGGGAAATAGGATTAGCAATACTTGCATACAGAAAGTTAAGATAGCAAAATGGGTGCCCAATTACAAGAATAAAAAAATCACTCCGTCCTGCATTCACTTTATTCATTCAGCCGAGCACACGTGCACATGTTCATACTCACAGCGTAGATAGCCACTTCTGGTAATACAATTGTTAGGACATTCACCTACAGACTCGTCAAGGGCAGTCTTTGACCAAGAAATCCCCAGTTCCAAAAAGACAGGATGAATTCTCTGCTTCCGGGAACGACTCCTTGGGTGTTCTTATTTTTCGGATGTCTGTTTAGGTCACATTAAAATTGTCCAGGCACGAAACATTAACAACGAGCACAGTCTCAATAGCTTAGGTTTCTAGAATTGAGGAATGTCAGATCGGGGTCTACTTTCAGGAAAAGACTATATTTGGTCACCACACCACTAGTCGAAACTCCGTCGGAATGTTACTGACGTTAATATGTTTTCTTGCCACAACGGCTAAATTTGTACATAGAGTTTGTGCAGAAAATCTGATCTGGCTCAAAGGCCCAGTATAAAACATTTAGTCTTTAATAAAACCCGTTAGTGAGAGTTGTACTCTGTCTATTTATGAAGACACACGCACTGTCAGACAGGTGTTAACTTGTAAACCCACGTGGTTAAAAGATAAAAATGTTTATGTTTCTCACAGGTATGTCTCTGTACTAAACGCTGGCAAAGTTTGGGTACCACAGTTTCACTATATATAAATGGAAAGAACACATACCAAATAATTATACATACTATGTACTCGGATATAACTTACATTTTTAAACTGCAAGCGTACCGCTTGACTTATCATTTAAACTTTCCTGTGAAATACGTTATATACATAAAATCAATCATCATGAATTAGGAATACCTACGTGTTCCGTCACCACTCATGAAGCATCTAGCATTAATAAAGTTAGTTTAGAAAGTTTATTCTCGTCTGATTATTTTAGCAGTAAAATTAAATTCCTTAATAGCCGACTGAGTTTAAGCTAGAAATATAATTTCTGTTTTCCACTGTAACTCGTCACTATAAAATAATACAGACTATATAAATTAAGCGCTCTGCACCAAATCTAACTAGTGAAATAAAATAAGCGATTTAACACTTTAAACACTTCACAAAATACTAGAATATAATATATATATAATATTTACCTCCATACAGAACTACAGACTAAACCATGAACTAGAATACTGCAATCTAATGGTAGTCTAGAGCTCGGCAAAATGGCCAAGAACTCAGACTTGCCAAAACACAGATATTTTGATCTAGCACAGCGATCTGTCTACTGCGACATTTTAGGAGTCAGAATGAAAATCTAGTTTAACATTCTGGTTATATCTATTACCAGACAAAGAGGTAAACGTTTAATTTCGCAAAAACGAAGTACTCTCCCCTTTCCGTCTTTAACACTTACGTTTAACACTTAAACGCATGTCGTAACTGCCACCTACTGACCGAGAGGGCGCGTGTCAGTTGCGACTCTCAGACGGCTTGTCTCCAATGCCCAGGCAGTTTTTGCACCTCGCGCTGACCATGGGCCCCAATGAGTGTTGTGTCAGGTTGAATTCCCAGACACCTGTTCTACGTACTGCGCCGTAGAGATGTCAGTTATCGCGCCTTTCCTGAGCGCTCAGCCGAAGAAAACGCGCCTGTCAGCTGAAAGTGCAGACATAGTCTGCTCGTATGTCTGAGATAAGCGAAAGTCACAGTTTCGTCCACTGTGATCTAATGCCATAGAATGCATTTTAACGCTCTCCCGTCTCTGTAGAGACTGACACGTTATGTCATCTAGTTACTCGTTTAATCAGCAATGAAATGCGTTTCTAAATGAGAAACGAAACTGGCGAAGTGAGAATGGGAAAAAAATATTTTCCGCAAACGAACGAATGCGAAAAATACAGGAAACAAATAAAGAGTGATAATAAATTGAGGATACGGGTGAAAGAAAAAGAAGAGGATATAGGCAATTCAATGATCATAAAACCTCTGTGACACCTACTGTTCCTCGCTAAACTCCTTTCTCTCTCCTCTGTCTCGGTTCAGTGCCTCTCTGACGCTACCGTCTTCGTCTGAGGGTCTGATGAGTTGCTTTTCGTCACGCACCTCCTCCCGTTAGCATTTAGAAAGGTATGTTTTCCCTCTCTCCTTTCCCGAATACTGATGAAGATGGCCTTGGTAATTTGATATAAATTTAATTGTTTAAGGCTGTAGAGGTTATCACTGCTGATGACACTCAATTCTGCAAACCGCCGAGTTAACCCGCTTCAGGTTTAGGCCTACTGCGTTATTGTTGCAGTATGTAAACAACACCAGGCAACGTTGTCTGTTTTTGGTGTTGGCTTTTACGAGCTAAGAGCTCCTATTTAGAGGCAAGTCCTCCGTTGAGGCATAGGTTTCCTCACGTCAAGATAACTTCTAATTCCTCTCATTGTTGCAGACGTAACTGGGCGCCCACTACAAGCGCGTACCCAGTTTCCTTCAATTACACTGATGTCTCGTGCCTCCTTCTCTCTAGAAGGCAAATGTGACAGGTAGGACTATTCCTACTACTTAAGCGCGAATAGCGCTACTATTGAGTAGAATATTGTATAACAAACTAGCTAGCTACTTTAGCACTAGTATTAGGGACCTAAGACGCGTCAACAGTGAGAAGTGCAGTTAGCGACCCATAGCTTGACTGCTTGCGTCAGGGTCAGCGAACCAGAGCTGACCAAGACCCTACTCCATCTCCAAGTGTTGGTCCTGGAAACAGGCTGCATCACTGCAGTCTGGCTGAGTGAGTAGGGATCAAAGAGGGAAGGCTAACCCGGTCCCAAAAATGCTGTGCTGAAGTCGGATGTGTCGGCCGAAAGGCGCAAATATTGCAGCTTTGCTGTAAACAGACACAACGCAACCAACGTCCTTTTCAGGACGAACGAAGAAGAAGCACTAGTATTAAACAAATGACGTCATCAAAATCTGGTGTGGGTAAACTAAACGGCTAGGACCGGAAGGAAAAAAGAAAGGGGAGTGAAGTCGGGGCTCGTTTGGTTTAAGGACGAAGCGAGAAGGTTGTTATACTGGTGTTGTTAAGATTTGTAGCTAGAAAGTTTAAGTTAGTCAGCGATAATTCCTTGGATGTTAGTACCTAAAGACATACATAGTGTATTAAATAGTTTACAGTAAACTTAATAATGTGTTGAACAGTTTGTATGGACGAAAGAACAGGTCACCTTTTAACAGGTCAACATTTGGGTCACTGAAAACAGGCATGCTTCCCCGGCCTACAGTTGAAGTAAGTGTGTCATGTGTAGGCATACGATCTCTGAACTAGCACAGATGAATAGACAGTTCTGTCATGTATCAGAATAACTTAATGGAGTACATGAGATATCAGAAAAACAGTAGTACTGCCTGCATTGAATAAGAATAAAATGGGCTACAAGCCGTGTGTCAGAGAAAAACAGGGTGCCTGTAATAAATAAGAAAAGTATATGGTGTTCCCTCCATTAAAGGTCTCCATCATATATGAGCTGCAAGAAAAACCTGGGTTAAATATATATCATCTAAGAAACACCATCTCTTGCGTAAGCGAGTCTAGAAATTAGATGACGTGGCCATAGGTACAGTCAACCTAAGAGAGTACTGTCCTATCACACAAAGTCCGTTGTAGGCTTAGGTTTATCTACAACCTCCTTGCCGTGAAATGCTGTAAACAAAAATAACAACATCTATACAACAATTCAAAATTACCAAATTCATAACACACTAACACCCAAAAATAATCTACACCCTGGTGTCCCCTAAATTAATAAATCTCCCCTACACACAAGAAATAAAACAGATATTTCTGCCCGAGGGTCCTACAGCTCCCCTATCTCTCCCTCACAATTTACTCGCTGTCTGTTACGCTAAACCCAGACGCGGGCTGACCTGATTCTATTGTGTGCGTGATATCGTAGGCGTCACAACATCGCTTCCCTGAAGCTAATATCAAACTGTACTGAATAATTTCCCAGCCCTATTCTTATTAAAGACTGCCACGGGAAGATTATCAAATTTACAAAGTTATTTAACACACATATGCATACACCATCTATTCTTTGATCCTTAGCCGCCGATCGTCAAAGCAGTTAGTAGCCATCACGCCTAGTGGCGTCTTGTAGGGCAACAACAAATTGATTCCACTTTGCTCGGTTGGTGGCCATCCTTCGTACAGTGCCCCAACTCTGGTTCATTCTTTGCATCTCAGCCTCCACAGTCCTCCGCCATGTTGTTTTTGGTCGGCCTCTCTTTCGTTTTCCTTCAGGGGTCCAAAGCATAGCTGTTCTTGTGATGGCATCAGGGTCTCTTCTGAGGACATGGCCAACCCAGCTCCAGAGTCTGCCAGCTATGATGGTGTGCATGTCCTCTTGCTTGCTCCGAGTAAGCAGATCTTGGTTGGTGATGGTATTCGGCCAGAAAATTCGGTGAATTTTTCTTAGGCATGTTGTGTGAAAAGAGGATAATGTCGACATTTCCTTCTCTGTAACTCTCCAGCATTCCGCACCATAGAGTGGCACAGAAAGCACACAGCTCTGATATAATCTTAATTCACCGAATCTTTTGGCCGAATACACCATCTATGTTAATATTAAATCCCCTTCACCGTTGTCCTCTGACTACATGACCAATTAGCACAACTAATTAATACACAAACCACACCCGAGTATATTCACTTCAAATTATCATAATCAAATGCGGTTACACGGACCTCATTATTACATTACACCGAGCTCCCGTCTAACTAGCACCTAACCCTCATACTGTTAATTATTTCCAAAACCGCTCCAATAATCATAGATACTGCTAGCTTATACATAGTTGATAAGTAGGTTTTGTGGCTATCGCATTGATAAGTATGAGTTTCTTTGTTGTGATGTTCCTGCTTTCATAGGGTCATACTGGACGCGTAGATGGAAGGTCAACTCGTTCCGACACAGTGCGGACATTGAGTGAGAAATGTAGGTGTAAAGGACGCGAATGTGTGTACAGTTCTGTTGAGTTGACAAGTCACTCACTCAATCATAAGCAGAAGTCAATAAGGGCAGACCACTGATGACGTTTCATACATTTATTAATGGACATACACTTCGACCTCACAGGTACAGTCATTAGAACACGTTGGCACAACAATCATCATATACTTGAAAAATGGGTGACAATATCAGATGTATAGTTATGTGGTACAGCAATATAAAGGAACGATAGAAGGGAAACACTCAATCTTCTGGTTGTCTATCGTCTCAGGTTCTAACTGACTAATCGCGTCAGTTAAGGTGGATACATACAACATCAACAATAATGGTTCACTGACCGAACCTTCTCCTGGCTAAGATTCTTAAGCCGAAAGTTCATCCAATGTTTATGACGACTAAGTTAAACCACAGTAATGGGTTTTTATATTATCTAGCTCCCTGTACCATCATCAGGTAGTAAGACATTTTCTGTTCTCCGATGATAGTCTTACAATGGCGGGAATCAAAAATGGCTCCTCCTCCGTGAGCTTCGCTCACTTGGGATGGAGAAGTATGAAGCAGGATAACTTCGATATATAATCATAAATGTCCTCATTGCTTCTATCTATTTCTCCTATCATTAAGCTGGTTACTGGAGTAATCTGGTGCTGCTAAATTACAAGTCATCTTCATCTGTGGTCAGCAACCCGAGATGCACGATAATACGTCTCTCGTTTCGTCTTAGCGACAAAGTTCAACAAAAAAGGTTATGTGTTTTACCTTGGTTTAGAAAACACATACAGGCGAATAACGCACGCCATTCCTAGGCGTTAATAATGGATATAGGAGAATCTCTGATAATGCCATTATACAGAGACACCATCTCCTTCCTAGAATAGATCACAAATCACTCTTTACATTTTCTAAATAACCAGCCATAGACACGACGACATGGCAGCCTTCCTCTTCTCTCTCAAGAACCGCTGCGCATGCCTAACAACGCCTTTCACCCCCAGAGTTCAGCTCACAAAATAGTCCGACCTAGAAATACAAAGATACAAAGATATAAGAGCCAGTCACCTTAACTAGACAAGGAATACATATAAATTCAGGTCATAAACATTTTAAACAAGACCAATCTGTTTCTGGCCATACATGACGCAAAAAATGACATAAACAATATTTATACGCCAGCTTGTAATACAAGAAAAGATAACCCATGTAATCGAATCTAACATCGACCGATCCGGGTTCTGTCCCCTTACTCTCAGAATCATAGATTCTCAATTAAATACCTTTCCTCAGACAAATAGCCATAACTTTACATTTGTATGCCTACGTACCGTAATCTGTGCGTCGCAGACTAATATATGCGCAACAGACTACCACACCCCCCGGGAAAAAAAATGAAAATCATTTTTTTTCATCTGAGAGCAACATACAACAGGCTCACAACGCACCAATAATGCGCAGATGACAAATATCAGCAATTTATAATGCCAAATTAAGGCAAAGTCGAAGTATAGCTCGACAGGTGAGAATATATCTCAACATCTCAGAGAAAGTATTTCTCTAAGTATAAATATTTCCAGGGAGGTGTCACCAACGCAAACTACAATACTGGCAATGACCTAATGTATACAATAATTTCAATCACAATTTCATATTAAGTAATATAAGTTCATAATTGACAGAAAGAAAAAATCATCAAAAGAGTAGCGGTAAATAAACATTAATGAACCGCTAAGTGTTTATACAATCACTATATCATATATCACAAGTGTATACATATTTGGATATAGAGAAAAGAACTGTTGTATAGTTAGACCTATTAAAAAGTCCAAGATTTAACAGGTGGAATCATGTGTGCATCTAGACAGAATGTCTGCCATGACATTTTATGACCCACGGATAGCTCGCACCGAGAAATGAAAAGGTTGAAGAGCAATGGCGTATCGAGTTGATCTCGAGCTCTTCAAGTTTTTACTTTGAATAGCCGTAAGAGCTTTCTGGTCAGTTTCCACTATGAAATGCGCGCCAAGAAGGAATCTTTGAAGTTTGAGAATAGACCAAACCATCGCCAAAAGTTCACGGTCTAAAACCGAGTAATTCCTTTCTGCCGCATTAAGTTTTCGTGAGATATACATTACAGGATGCAGAGTTTCAGAGTACTCTTGCATTAGTGCCGCTCCAATCCCAGTGGATGAAGCGTCACTACGAAGAACAAATGTCTTATCTGTAGTAGGTAACACTAAAATAGGTGGTGTTGAAAACAACTTTTTAATCTTATCCAAAGAGGATTGGCATTCCTGAGACCAGTGAACCATATTAGGAGACCCTTTCTTTAGTAACGAAGAAAGCGGTGCCATGATAGAGGATAGATTCTGAATGAATCGTCCATAAAATTGTATAAGACCTAATAGACTTCTCACTTGCTTTTTAGTCTTAGGAATAGAAATGTTAAGTATTTTACTGGTATTATGGTCCTCCGTCTTTAGGAAACCATGACCGACACGGTGACCTAGGAAAGAAATTTCGCTAAAACCAATACATGCTTTAGAGGGTTTTGCTGTCAACTTATGCTCGCGTAAGGTAGAGAGTAATTCACCTAACGCCAAATAGTGATCTTCCCAAGTATCACTGAAAAGACAGATGTCCTCTGGCAGATTGTATCTTAAACGGACCAATAATGTCTTGCCATTTTCTGAAACGGCCGAACAGGAATATCTGCAGCCTGAATAGGTGCAGCATGGCGTGGACCTTTGGATTTGACTTCTTGACATACCTTACAAGATCGACAATAAATCCGTATGTCTTTGTTTACAAAAAGCCAAAAGAAAGCCGCAAGAACTCTAGACTTAGTACGGGAAAAACCCATATGTCCAGCACACTGAGAGTCATGAGCGTGCTGCAAAACTTTAACTCTCAAATTCTTGGGAACAAGAATCTGAGAATGCATTGACGTAGTAGAGTCTTGGACCATGCGCACAAGTACGCTATTCTTCATTGTAATCCAAGATTTTCGATTTGTATCTTTATTCGGATCACCTTTTGTTGCAAGAGTGAAGAATTTCTTTAGAGTGGGATCATCTTCTTGCTGTTTTATAAATGAGTCACGAGAAATTACCAAGGGATCTACTTGGTTATGCACTTCAGTATCTTCAGTAGATGAAGTTTGAGGCATATTGAGAGTTTGTGCTCTTGTGACTACTGCATTAGCAGTTTGCATATTTTGTTCTTCCCAAGCAGCAATTTGTTGCGGAGTGCATTCTTTGACTCCGTGAATACGACCAATGATGATATCAGCGATCGGATTCGGCAGAAGACATGCGTGCACATTTCCCGTAAAGAAAGGAGTAGCGATATTGATGATAGCAGTACAGTACTTCTCTAAGGTGCCGCCAAATGTTACACATTTGACTACCTTGCCTGTGGCATGGGAAGGATCTACAAGTGACTGTCTAACAAAAATGGTGGTGCATCCAGAATCAAATAGAATTGAGACTGGGCTATCATTTACTAGACCTTTATGTAAGACAAGAGATCGTCTTCCATCATGTGCGACTGATGCAGGAAGAGCAGGAAGAGGGTGACCACAACTCAAAGTAGACACCGTAGTTGGTTCGAATAATGTTTTGCATTGGGGGCATTGAGATGCTCTCCCAAAATCAAACGCAGAACATGCCATATTATTATTAGAGTTTTTATTATCACTAGTCTGATCACAGGCTTCATGTGACTCTCGCTGTGCAGAGTTTGCCTGATAATGTGATTTATGTCCCTTATATTGCGATCTACCTCGCTTATCATTGCCTCTCCAATTATTATTTCCTCTATTGTAACCCCTATTTGGGTTTGAGTCATAGTTCTCATGGTTACAATCATTATGTTCATTATAATGAGTATCTCTGTAACTATGGTCTTGTTGTCTCCATCATGGATGACTTGGATAGTTCCTATAATGACTTCCTCTGCGGAAATTCCTATAATTGTGGCAACCCCTGTATCGAGGGCTGTCAACTCGTCTCCAGTTCTTCGAAGAACCTTGAAATGATTGATTACCTTGATTTTGATAATTATTCGAGTTACTCTTTTTATCAAACCTGTTTTGTGGTCCTTGAAATTTGTGTGAGTAATTAGGGTTGTATGGTGTTGCTGAAGCAACTGGCATACTTTCCTTAACCTTAGCATTGCTAATAGCTACGTCCGGATGTGCAGTGACGTATTGGGTACAATATTGCTCCATTTCTTTTAGTGTCTTGGGTTTACGCTCATGTAGAAATTCAAGGAATGGTTTATTTACACTTGACATAATCTTGTCTCTGAGCAACAAGTCCATAAGGGCTTCATATGTCTTTTCTGTTTTGGACAGCTCAATCCAACGATTAAATGTAAGACGTGTCCTTGCAATGAATTCTGAGAATTTTACACCTGTTTCAGGTACCATTCTCTTAAACAAAAGACGGTAACCTTCCTCTGTTAATTGATATTTTTTTAATAAGACTGCTCTGATAACATCATACTTATCCTGGTCAGCCTCTTCTACCAAGCTTAAACTAGTCAGAGTGTCACCTTTCAGTATCTCTGATAACTGACTAGCATATTGTGATCTATCCACATTATGATTTCGACAAGAACGTTCAAACCTATCTAGCCAAACTGTTATATCGTCACTGGATGGATTAAATGCTGGTAGCTTGATCTTATAAATAAAAGGTTTACCACTACCACCAGATGACTGATTAACATTACCCATGTTTGTCAATTTCAATTTCTCTAACTCAAATGCTAAAAGTTTTTCCTCATGTTCCCTTTTTGCTTTTCTCTCCTCGGCTTCAGCTTCTCTTTGTAATCTTTTCTCTTCTTTTTCCATTTCCATCTGGATTCTCCTTTCCTCCACCTGCATCTGCAATTTCTTTTGTTCAGCTTCCAATTCCATTTTTTTCTCCTCAGCTTTTTGTTTTTTCTCTTCTTCCTTCTGTGCTTTGGCATAATGACAAAGTGCAAACTCTTTTAACTCCTCAGGAGTCATCCCAAGGGCTCTCCCTTGCTCAATAAAGTAGTCTAAAGTTGCCATAATGTTTAACTATATATATCTAGTTACCTGAAAAAGTCAATGAAATTTATTCCAAAGTAAATGAGAGCAAGTTTTCATAAACTTGAATAATCAGCTCCCTATATCCCAATCTCTGTGGGAGACAAGCCTTTAATAAGGTCTTGTATACTCACTTGTATAATAATAATAATGATAGTAATAAACTACAAGTTTATTCTATACCACAAGTGTATGATCAAGTATACCTTATAGCATATGTCAACCAACAATATAAACAAAGGACAATCAAGAAAGACAATACGAAAACATTCGCAGAAATCAAATAAGTTAAATAGAAAAACAGAAGAAATAATCACAGAACCTGTGATGACAACCGCGAAGAAATAAACAATACAAATGACGTCACAGTGTATAAATATCAAGTTGTATAGAACTAAATGACAGGAAAGATGAGACCTACAATAACAAACAAATCAAAACAAAACTAAAGAACAGAAAAAATATTACAAAAACAACGATAGGTACAGTCGTCACAGCTAACAAAAAATAGCAACAAATTGTCGCTAGCAAATTTTCAATTAAGAAAATTCGCACCTACTGAACGCTATTACAAGACCTCTATTACGTGGTATCTCTTATAATAGTCACCTTACCCAACCTCCCACGGACATATACACAACACTATAACATGTAAACATTAAACATAAATACATATATGTCATATAATGTAACGTGTGTGTTGAAAAGGAGGTTCAGTTTTACACACAATAGTACTGTCAATTAACTAATGAAGTGCCACTTTAATGAATAATTAATTATGGTATAAACTATTATTCATTTTTTTTAGCAACACATCAGAAGATCCACCGTTGGAATATATGCACTTTTCGCTAACACAGTTACTTCTCCAATAAATCTTCTGTGAAAACTGTCTGCTCTGTTACAAATGTCAACAAGCGCTGACCTAGTTCCAGTGTTATGTTTGACAGGTCAAGCTGACATCGACTGTAACTTGTACTGCTAGTGTTCGTGTGTGTCGTATGCGGCCACAAGAAACGTTCTGGCAACAGTAGCTGGCTTCTGGCAATGTCCACTGTGCAGGTTAGACCCAGAAATCTGGCCTACCACATTGATAAGATGAAGCCTGTTGACGTTTTCTTTTATTCAATTCGGACAGATTCGACATCAGGATGTACCGTTATTAGAACACGTTGGCACAACAATCATCATATACTTGAAAAATGGGTGACAATATCAGATGTATAGTTATGTGGTACATCAATATAAAGGAACGATAGAAGGGAAACACTCAATCTCCTGGTTGTCTATCGTCTCAGGTTCTAACTGACTAATCGCGTCAGTTAAGGTGGATACATACAACATCAACAATAATGGTTCACTGACCGAACCTTCTCCTGGCTAAGATTCTTAAGCCGAAAGTTCATCCAATGTTTATGACGACTAAGTTAAACCACAGTAATGGGTTTTTATATTATCTAGCTCCCTGTACCATCATCAGGTAGGAAGACATTTTCTGTTCTCCGATAATAGTCTTACAATGGCGGGAATCAAAAATGGCTCCTCCTCCGTGAGCTTCGCTCACTTGAGATGGAGAAGTATGAAGCAGGATTACTTCGATATATAATCATAAATGTCCTCATTGCTTCTATCTATTTCTGCTATCAATAAGCTGTTTACTGGAGTAATCTGGTGCTGCTAAATTACATGTCATCTTCATCTGTGGTCAGCAACCCGAGATGCACGATAATACGTCTTTCGTTTCGTCTTAGCGACAAAGTTCAACAAAAAAATGTTATGTGTTTTACCTTGGTTTAGAAAACACATACAGTCGAATAACGCACGCCATTCCTAAGCGTTAATAATGGATATAGGAGAATCTCTGATAATGCCATTATACAGAGACACCATTTCCTTCCTAGAATAGATCACAAATCACTCTTTACACTTTCTAAATAACCAGCCATAGACACGACGACATGGCAGTCTTCCTCTTCTCTCTCAAGAACCGCTGCGCATGCCTAACAACGCCTTTCACCCCCAGAGTTCAGCTCACAAAATAGTCCGACATAGAAATACAAAGATACAAAGAAATAAGAGCCAATCACCTTAACTAGACAAGGAATACATATAAATTCAGGTCATAAACATTTTAAACAAGACCAATCTGTTTCTGGCCATACCTGACGCAAAAAATGACATAAACAATATTTATACGCCAGATTGTAATACAAGAAAAGATAACCCATGTAATCGAATCTAACATCGACCGATCCGGGTTCTGTCCCCTTACTCTCAGAATCATAGATTCTCAATTAAATACCTTTCCTCAGACAAATAGCCATAACTTTACATTTGTATGCCTACGTACCGTAATCTGTGCGTCGCAGACTAATATGTGCGCAACAATAGTATAATTATAGACAAAACTTTCACAACACTGGCTCTAGTTTTGTATAAGTCAGCAATTGATGGCACTTCTGACTAATAAAAATTAAATTTAATCCCAGAAGAAAGCTTACTCTATCGTGGTAAAATCTTATAGAAAAGAACTTCCTACACAACTATTAAGTTATGAACATACCCAAATTTACAGAATTTCTCCAAACCGCGCAGATTGCAAATGGCGCTTATTCACGGCGCAAAATTCTTGGACTAGTGGGCGATAAATACGAGTACTTTTGATGCTCACTATATATATTGTGAATATGCTGATGCAATACAGACGCGGCGAGTCATCGCGTCTGGCATCATCTCACAGGAACCGCTTCTACCCAACCTTTGACCTACTGTCATGCCTGCACATACACTAAATCGAACCCACCCAATCATATCATAAGCTAACCTCTGATTCAGTGTTGACCGTGCAAATAGCAAAATTATTTCTCCCCACTCGCCGAAATTATATGTAATATTCTGTAACGCCTCTGACCTCCCATTTACCAGAATAAATCACTGATTCCGCGTTACAACCTTGGTCGTGCTTTTCCCCCATCCCTACAAATAAAGGGGTTGGTGAAGGTGGGCTGATTAATCCAACCGCCATAAAAATAACCCAGAATTAATAACTAATGAACTCGATCGCCTAAGAATACTTAAAGAACAAAATAAAAAATATGGACCAAAAAAAATGGGGCGAGTTGAATCTAAAAATAACAGTAACTCATCACAATTAGAAGTGGTCATCCTCAAACTGAAATTTGTTGCAGCCGCCAGCGATGCGCTAATGTTGTTGTTGTTGCTGTTGTTCATATACTCACCCTTATTGTCATTTTTATTCCTCCAGTACATCATTATGTCATGCTCCTGCGGCGCAGAAGTGTTACATCGAAAGACTTGAGCACTTGTAGAACTGAGAAGGGTACTATTTTCAATATCACATTATCTGGTGTAGTAAGACACAGTATTACTACCATACATCACTGATGTGGGATAAGCGTTTACAAGAAAAAGCAGTAACTGGTGGCTCTTTATTCTATAATGTGGTTTGTACATGTTGTCTTGGTGGTTGTCGTAATTTTATAAGATAGGTTTATGGATATTTATGGTCCGGTCTGAGCAGAGGTGATAGTAGAAAATGTGTGAGAATAAAGGTGTAAGAAAATAGATTGTTTCACGAGGGGGTGATAGTGTAAGAGGAAGATCAATCTGGAGTCAGTAGTTTCTCTACTCCAACCTATCTATACGACTATATTGTAATCAGACGAACTTTCACTCCTTATATAACAAATATAAGTTACACCACACATACATACACAATTACGTGACGAATACGCAAAGACGTGAAACAACTATGGGTAATATATATGGGTAGGGTTTCGACCAACACATTAAATTAAGTTTTATTAAGTTTATTATCACTTTAAAAAAAAGACTTCACAACATCAAGCATATACGTATCAATAAAAGCATTGTTTAAGACAAATGGAAATAACCCGATATTTCCAACCCCTCTTGTAGAGAAAGGATCCCAACAGAAGTTAATAACCCCAAAAGGTCAAAGGTTAACAATAAGGGTATGGAATAGTCAGTAAAGGAAAAGAACGAGTTCCTAGTTAAGCTAACCCGTAAATAATCAGGTTAGTGAGGAAATTTAAAAAAAAAAAAATTAGTATACTAATGGTAACAAGGGAAAATATGTTTCTCTCTTTCTGTTCTTTCACTCAGTCATTCTGTGGCCACACGCATACTCGCTTACCCAGTAGTTGTCGCAGATATTCCTTGAAAAAAACACTAACAATAATATGACCCTACAGTGTCATGTGGTTTGCCAATTTAGGCCCCAGACTATCCTTGGTGCTTACTGTTAATGTTAAGGTAGTCGCCAAAGTTGGTGCGTTAATTGTTTTTCCTGGATAAGTCATGTATCACTGCAGATAGTTGGTTGGAATAAGACGTATTCGTGATGGTCACCGTCATAGAAAGAAACATATATTGTTCCTGTGCTGTCTAGCCTCTGGTTGCTGAGACACTCTGTTACGTTATGCATATGTTAATAATAATTATCGGCTGTTCTCTGAGTTGATGGCCGATTCTGAACAGTGAATTCTCTTGAGTATTATCCCCGTGGAAAACGACTGTCATAGGTCAAGTAAATTTAGTTCCTTTCCTCGATTCTTTTCCTTCCCTAACTAAGAGCAAAGTCAGGTATAATCGGCCGGAAAATTTCGAAGGCAACAATAGGGGAATCATCTCTCACGCGGCAGCGCCAAGTGCGGCTTTTTTTGTTAGATCTCTACTCCGAGGCCTCAGAAGAACTAGATGTCTATCTATCTAGGTTTTAATATTTAGCAGCTACCTATGGCTTACAGAGGGAGAAAAATAACATGAAGCAATCTTAGAGTGTGTGGATCAGCTTTTGGTGAATTTGTAAAGGTGCCGATGGAGGAGAAAAATAACTAGGAAATGTTGAATTAAGCTTTCCTCGAGCGTTTCCCACATAACGCTGCTACATTTTTACCAGCAAGTTTCCTGAGGCTAAACGACAAACTCATGAATTATTTAGACATTTCGCTGCCACAATAGAAACGTACCTGGAAAAGTGCGATCCCTCAGCACCTTTGAAGAATTTTCTGAAGGGCTGCAAGAAATAATAATCGTGGAGAAGTGTAAGGACTCGATCACCTCTGACACGAGATGGTTCATGGTGGAGGACGGAGTCGAAACTCTTGAGCAGGTGTTACATTCGCAGAAAGGTATGAAAGCGCTCAGGCAGAAATAAACCCTAACAGAAAGCGCGGCAACGATAATTGCACCCACAAAACAGATCACCCATGCTTGCATATGCAAGCTACGAATAAAACAACTCATAAAACGACACAACCATAGGACAGCAAAAAATCAGAAACAGAGCAATCAAGCGCCGGTAACTGGCAGGCGATTGTATAGTTCACCCAAAAATAAAACACATTTAATATCAGACTGTAAGAGGCCAAAAACACGCCTTTAAAACGTTGCACACTTGCTAATTAGATGGATAAGGAATCATGACAACCCGATATGCCCAAAAAGAGCACGTAACTGTTGGTAACCAAACAGTATATTATTTATATAACACGGGTCTTGAGTTCGAAGCTGCAATCTCGACATCTGTGGCGAGTGCCCACCAGTAACCTAGTGAAATTGTAGACATGCAGGAGCCCGTGAAGATTATAGCGTCCATGATTTTTTCCGGTTGCGGAAGTTGAAGTTTACAACCGGTTTATCCGGACACAAAAAAATTAAAGCTGCAGTTTTAGAAGATTTAGTCTATCCTCTGATCTTAGCGAGGAACTATGTCTTCCTAGGGAATCCTTCACATAACTTAAGGTCGACACACGAGAGAGCACGCCCAAGCGGCCTCTGATAGATTGTTTGCATTGCAATAGCATCGACACCCAGAATGGTGAAAACCCTCATCATTGCAATCAAAGTTGGCCATTGTTGGACCACTACCGCGAAGTAGAGGTGACAAATACCGTCACATCCTGTCCTTAAATGCTTCGATGACATCGTCCTTGTGGAGTATTAAAAGATAAGGTGTCAGAATTTCAACTTGTTTTACACCGGTGATACCCCTGAAATCTTCTACCTTATGGTTTGCCGTCCTCAATTAATTTCTGCAAAACTTGTAGAAGCTCTGTATAGCATGAGTCAAAGATTCTGGAGTGTTCTTCATTGCCAAGCAGTCCCAAGGTTTGCTCCAAGGAACCGTGTAAACGCATTTTTCAGATCCAATAAACAAAGATGCATCTCCCCCTTACACTCAAGTGCCTTTTCACTCAGCTGTCTGAGTGTCAAGATAAGGCATTGAGTACTTTGGTTTAATCGGAAGGCACATTAGAACTCGTCAGTTTGTGGCTCATCTGCATGTGTCTCGGTCTCTGGATTCTAGAGTAGATTGTACCACGGACAGTGAGAAGACATATGTATCTATGATTTCCACATTGTCAGTTGTCACCACTATTGAAAATGGGTGTTATGATGGCTATCTCCCAATCCGTTGGTTTGCTTTTGTGGAACCAGGCTGCCTGTATGGCCCTCATGAGTAATAGGTCGCCTGCTACTCCTGTGTACTTAACCATTTCTGGTGTTTACCAACAAGTCCTGCTGCTTTGCCCATCTTGATTTTCTTCAGTGCTGCCTTCTGTTCTTCCAACTTGTCATCTTCGCTACCTTCGGTTTCTTCTTCTGTGATAGTGGTTATCAGTTCTGATGCTTGACCTTGCTGTCGCTATCACCCCTCCCCCTCGTCTCTACCCCCACCGCGCTCTATTTACCCATCACTTCTACCCCCCCCCTTCCACTCTGCATAGGAGCATAAGCCTTCAACAAACACATGCCAAGTCCTCCTGTCACGTGCCATCATCTCAGGTTCTTTCCACGTTCTCCTTATCATTTTCACCTCTGTTTCCAGCTCTCTTCACCATGTGCTTCTTGGTCTACTTCTGCTTCTCTTGCCCTGGGGGTTCCAGAACAAGGACTGCCTTGTAATGCTATCAACAGGTTTCCAGGGATTGGCGGCTCCTGAGCCGACCCAGCTCTAATGGGTACCTCCGAAATCGGCGAGTATCTGCCTGAATGGCGAGGGACACCTGTCTCTGTACAAGAAAAAAAGGGATACTCACGTAAAATCAATGTCAGGTTAGAAATTAATAATAACCTGAGATTTCGCCTCGAGTATTAGCGGGCGTACGAAAAAAAAAAAAAAAAAAAAAAAAAAAAAAAAAAAACAGGTTTCCTCAGTGTGTGTCCTATCCATCGCCATCGTCTTCTTCTCATCTCTTGTTCCACTGGCACTTGTCTAGTTCTTGTCATCAGTTCCACGTTGGTAACCTTGTCATACCATTTTAATCCCTCTATTCTACGCAAGCAGCCATTTTTGAAAGTCTGTAGCTGTTTTGGTAGTTGTCTTTGTTGTTCTCCGTGTTTCAGAGCCATACAATAGGACTGACTTCACATTTGAGTTGAAGATTCTTATTTTCGTGTTGGATCCGATTTCTCTTGATCTCCATATATTTCCCAATGCAATGAAAGCTCCTCTTGCTTTTTGTATTCTTATTTTGATATCACTGTCTGTCCCTCCAACTTTGTCTATATTGCTGCCAAGATATGTGTACGATTCTACATCTTGTATTGGTGCTTCTTCAAGTTCAACCCTGTTATCATTACCTGCATTTATTCTCATTATCTTTGTCTTTTCCCTGTGTATTTTCAGACCCAATTGCTGTGACCTCTCATAGAGTGTTTTCAATTTTTGCATCTGATTACGGTTATGGGACAGAAGAGCTAAGTCATCAGCAAAATCCAGATCATCCAACTGCTTAGTCAGAGTCCACTGGATTCCATTTCTGTTGTGTGTTGTCGATGTTCTCGTAACCCAGTCCATTGCTAGTAAGAAAAGAAATGGAGACAAGAGGCATCCCTGTCGCACTCCTGTTCTTATCCCAAACGGTTCTGTAAGCTGTCCTTCATGAAGAACTCTGCATGTCATGTCTTCATGTGTTTTCTTTATTAAATTAATGATCTTCAGGGGAACTCCATAATGCCTCATCAATTTCCAAAGTGATTCTCTGTCTACACTGTCAAATGCCTTTTCGTAGTCCACAAATCCGATGTATAGTGGTGAATTCCATTCCAGACTTTGTTCAACTATTATTCTCAAAGTTGCTATCTGGTCTGTACAGGATCTGTTTTGTCGAAAACCTGCTTGTTCATCTCTCAGTTTCTTGTCTATGGACTCTTTTAATCTTTCAAGGATAATCCTGTTTAATACTTTTCCTGGCACTGAAAGTAACATTATTCCTCTATAATTTGTGCACTCTTGTAAATTTCCCTTCTTAGGCAACTTAACCAGATATCCTTCCTTCCATTCTGCTGGTATCTCTTCCTTTTCCCAGACTTTACCAAGTAATTTATATAACATCTCTGTAGCCGTGTAGATATCTGCTTTTATGGCCTCTGCTGGAATGCCATCAGGTCCAGACGCTTTTCCATCTCTAAGAAGCTTTATGGCTTTCTTTATTTCTTCCTTCGTTGGTCTTTCACCGGACACTGAAAGATTTATTGCATCGCCTGCACCTCCAGCGTTTTCCATCAATGCCTCTCGCATAGTTACTCAGAACTGCTGGTTGGGAACAGCTATTACACTGCACTGAATTTCTTATCATATTCCTGCTTGCCAGCCATTTTAGGAAGCTCCCCGTGTCTCTTATTTCATCATATAGGTGTAGCATATTCCACCGCTCCACCCATATTTGGCCATCATTTAAAACAGTGTTTGCACCGACAATTTCTGTTTATGCAGCCATAGCACATAAAAGACCTGTAGAATATAGAAATAAAGCATACATTCAAGATATCAGAATTTTCAATAAATAAATGAAATAAAATCACATATCATTTATTACAATTGTCATCTTCTTTCTAATTATCTATATATATATGGATGCACATCAGCTTTACGTGATTTGCTTGCTCTTACTCTTAACTCGCTGCTCTCACAAACAAATTAGTATGTGTGTGTGTGTTAATGCTCATTCGTTCTTTACATTGTGAATTGTAATACAGTGTTCAAAAGTCACTGTCACAGCAGAGGCAGATACCTTGAAAACTGCAGCTGAGGTGATAATGACAGAGAAAAGCACAGACAGACAAGTTGCTTTCTTAGCTTATGCACTGTTAGTAATTGCAACTTTTAAATGTCAAAGTAATGCAGGACTACATGACCTAAGAGTGGTGCTGCACAAACTATGTCAACGATTGAAAAGAGTTTGATCTAATGGATCCCATCTCGGTAAACCCCCATCTCATTGTACCATCACCGGCCATGAAGAGGCTGACAGATTGGCAAAGGAAAGTGGAAAGCTACATCAGCCTGATGTAAGTATAACTTTCGAGGACACATTCAAGCAGACGTATGAGAGTGTACATTCAAGCAGACGTATGAGAGTGTACATTCAAGCAGACGTATGAGAGTGTACATTCAAGCAGACGTATGAGAGTGTACATTCAAGCAGACGTATGAGAGTGTAAAAAGAAGAGGAAGACTGTTTTAACAAGTAAAAGTACAATACACTCGCAATAAACAGCGTCAATAATTATTAACGGCACATTAATGATTACAATATTATGATGCTGTACTTACAAATTTATGACGTGTGGGAATATGTAATTGACAAAAACTGTTTAAACGATGATGTCGCCAGATGTCAGGATAATAAAGAAGATATGTGATGATGGGGTGTGGCGTGTGTGTAGATGAAGATCAACAATGTCAGGGGTATGCAGTAACACAAAGCCACTGGTACAGTTTCATAACATTTATTAAACATTCACATACGTGTCCTGGATATCAAATACCTCGTCATACAACACTGAACCAATACTTAGGCCAACACTGCTTGTACGGCATAACGAACTACAGTATTCATACACAGTCTCTCCGACTACACAATAACAATGTACAGAATGTCCTTGGTGCGGCCTACACTCTTCGCACACAATAATCCCTCAAACAACTCTACGTGCGGAAAAACACCCTCGCACTAATACAACACCATCCAGGTGTATATCACATATCATTAGTGATAGGCGGTATGAACATCGCCATATAGATTCAAAGAATCCTCTCCAGGCGGGAAAATACACTTCGCCTGTACTTTATCTATTCTAGCTACAAGGCGGGAAACGCGTCGCCTTACTCCTCCGTAGCTCCAAGGTGGAAAAACGTCACCTTATAATGTTCATATAAACGTCACCATAAATGATGGACAGGGACATGATCTGAGAGATACATCTCACATAAATGTTCTCACCTAACATATTGTGTCTTTACACAGGGTCATAAATTTCCACTTCCCATCAGCTCTCAACTATCTTACAATATAAAATGTGTCACACCATCTAACACATCTCTTGCCAGCACTCAAGCAATTTCACTATCGCCACAAAGATCACAAAAGTATCTCCAGATAGCATAGTATCTTCAATAATGTGAAGAGATTATCTATGTTCCACTTATCTGGTGGTAACGTTTTGGTGGCATTAAACATCAACAACTTCAGTGGCTCTTTACCTTTTGCTGCACATTTGCCTTTGAAATTGTAAGCCAGTAATAATTCTAACTGAGCTGTAATTCCAGCACCTTCTCCCTTGAGACCATCTATTACTGTCTTCCAAACCTCTTTCTTAGCAGATTCAGTAGCTTCCGTTACTGCTACTTTAGCCAGGGCCGGCCCTAGGAATTTTGCCGCCCCGTGCAATACCATACCTTGCCACCCCAGCCCAACCTCAAATTAACGTTTGAAATGTTTAAAACCATTATGTTATTAAACAAGCTTCAACATTAATTTCATGACCATTCGCCTAATTTTAAATAGTACCATTAATAATAATGTATTGATAAATTGATGAAAATACTGTAAAGTCATAAAATAAACCATTGACTTTATTAGAGACAATTATATGAAATAAATGTAATTACATTACTTACATATAGGGGATGCTCTTCTCATGTGAAACGATGAACTGCTGAGTCACAAACACTTAACTATAGTATGTACATGTTATAGTTTTTAGCACTATTTTGACATTATTTGAATTTATATTGTTTGAAGTATGTACCGGTACTGCTTAAAAAGACACTTTTCTTGCTTTCATATTTGCAAAAGCAGAAATAAGGTCTGCGTAGTCTAATTTTTGACCGATTTCATGTTCAACTGAAATCATGGCAAGTCCTTCCAATCTAGTTTCGGCCATTGTTGAGCGTAAATAAGTTTTAATAAGCTTCAGTTTTGAAAAACTACGCTCACCACTTGCTACCGTTACCGGCAAAGTTAGTAATATTCTTAAGGCTATAGCGACATTAGGAGCAATGTTATTTTCAATAATGTAACGAAGAACTTCAATTGGTGGTGTATTTTCTGGTACTAATTTGGATACTACTTTCAATTCATCACATAGCTCAATGGCATCAATGTCTCTATTTTCTTGATGTGTTAAAACGCTTTCTAGTTTTCTACATTTGTTTAAGAGCTCATTTTTCGTCCCAGATTTCAATTTAGGGATGTTATATAAATGCCACCCCCTACAGACCCAAGTAGAACAGTCCCAACTAAGATGGTTTGGACAACATTAGACAATCTTTGAAGGACCGAGGTGTTACGCACAAATAATTACTTTTTTCCAAAGTCTTTGTATGATCGTTTTTCGTATGTATGATCATTATTTGACTGAAATGCATGTTATATATATTTTATGGTCAAAGGGACAGAACCCGATATATCGATACTGCTATTTTTTATGAGTTTACCTCCTCTTGTATAGAGACACGTTCGGTCTATAATGTCTTGAACGAAGCGTGACCATATCTCCTTATTTGGTAGTATCAGTCAACTGTTGTAGATGTTTGAAACCTTTCTTAACGCTTCTGTTCATGTCCATAAAAGGCGCGACTGTGTAAGACTTTTATCTCGAATGTTCTTAGAATCGTCTTATTGTGAACAGCGACTCAGAGATTGTCACTCTGCGCATGTCTCGACTGGGTTGTCGTTTTGTTGTTCCGCCCAGGTCGGGGAGTTGAGAAATGGACTGATTAGCGAGCGGACGCGACTGCGTCTTGTGATTCTCTGAGGGAAATACATTGTCTTTGTGAGTTAGTTAGCTAACTAGACTATTTCCCCGTATTATTCAAGCCTGCCTGGAGGCATATGTTCATGGTTGATTTTCCGAAATAAGGTAATTCCTCTTGTATCGAACTTTAGGCTATCATCTAGAGGTTCGTCATTTTGTCGCCTTTTTGCTCGCCTGTGTGATTCAAAATGGAGAGGTACTTTGACTAGGATTAAGTCATCGGTATCTTTATACCTGAACTAGTTATATATCTATGGGTCGCTCTAGACCAACAAGACTATTGTCTGTGTTCCAGGATTCGTTATATCAGAGATCACGTCCAAGTCAGATGGTTAGACTTAGGAAGGTTATAAAGGTCGAGCTGACCTGTAATCCATGTATGCTACTCACGTGCAGACAGTAAACGGACGTATTGTATACATCTGATATGCTAGCATCAGGAAGGAATAATTATTATTGTCTATGAACATTAAGGATCTGCAGCTGACCACGGTTGCAGAAGTTATATGTATTATTTATCAAGCTTCGCTATGATATTTGTTTTCCATACAACTATTGAGTATTGACTTCTACATGACTGTCAGTTAACATGAGTTTGAATGCTGCATTCGTTGTGCTATGCCGATGATAACATAAGTATCATGACTGTTTTGTGGCGTGCAATAAATGGTATAAACCTAAAGCGAAGTTACCATTTTTATGACTCTACACGTCATGTTGCCTGTGGTGTACCCTGTGAACTGTTCTACTGCAACACACACAGCAACAATCTAAACCAGATAAGACACCCACATCTTGCATTGTAATACCTGGTGTCGATAGAGGTGGTAATTCGACGGCATCCTAATTCCACCCTTATCAATTCATGGTGGCCAATAGTTGGTTTATTCTGGTACCAACTCTCAAGGGGGTCAACAAACCCAGACATCATCAGCAGACTACAAGACAACATTGCAGTTGCTATTCATCACCTTTGATGAAATTTTTTTGAAAGACGCAGCAGTACTGACAGTTGTTGATATTTTGAAACTACCCGGCGCTGCTCGGCGGTATTGAAGTTTGTCTACAAATAGAAGGACAAGTACCGAGCGAATGGATTTCCTGATCTGTTGAGAAGAAGGACAAGTGCCGTAACAACTGTTCCGGTCTCAGAATTACTGTTGCAGATTCAGAAGGTCAAGTTCAGAAGCTGTTTCCTGTCAGAAGCTGTTTCCTGTTAGAAGCTCATTTCCTTCGTCATGGCAGTTTACGAGAGCAGATATGGATCAACGTTGGATCATTGTCCTAAGAATGCTGATCACATCCTGTTCTGAACTGTGCTGACGTTGTGGATACATAGAAGTTAAGTGGCCTGTTTTGTTTGTGAACTGTGCCCTTATGTTCTAACTGAGCCTTCTGTCTATCACATTTTTCGCACTCTTTATATGTTTACATGTTATATGTTATTTGGATTTGTATTTATATGTTTATATTTCTGCGGGTTTTCTCGGTTGGGCGGTGTCTTTCAGTAGATGATACCACGTCACAGAGGTTCTACTGTTAGCGTTTTCGTTAGGGACTGTGCGAATTTCCTACTGTGAAATTTGCTAGCGACAATCGTTGCTATATCTGTTTAGTTGTGACGAGTTGTGCTTTATTTTCGTTTTTTGTATATTTTTTTTTTTTTGTTTTTCTCTTTCTTTCTGTTTTTTAGTTTCGATTTCAATTGTTTGTATTTGTAGGTCTCCTCTTTTCTATTATTCAGTTCTTCACGTAAATTGTTGTGTATATACTGTAGCGTCATTTGTTTGTCATATCTTCGCATTCTGTCATCATATTCTTTTTAGTTTCGCTGTTTATTTATTTGACTTATGCGAATGTTTTCGTATTGTTTGATCTTTGTTATTGTTTACATTGACTCTGATCTTTGTTATTGTTTACATTGACGTTGATCTTTGTTATTGTTTACATTGACTCTGATCTTTGTTATTGTTTACATTGACTTTGATCTTTGTTTTGTTTACATTGTTGGTACTTTGTTATTGTTTACATTGTCTTGTTATTGTTTGCATAGTTCTTGCATAGTTAGCTTTCACTATTGCTACATATATGCTCATGCACTATTGATCTATAGTGCACTTATCATAACTAGCTGGTGGTTTTTTCCTTATGCACTATTGTAGTGCAGTTATGATAAATAACTGATGGTTATGCACTGATTTGGGTAGTGCACTGATAATTAAGAGGTGACTTGTGATATTATTGTACAACTGATAATACAAATTGGTGTCAAGTCTTGTTTCCCACAGAGATTGGAGTGAACATAGTAATTATACAAGCACTTTATTAAGTCTTGTTGCTATTAAGATTGAAATAAGATAATTAATTATTTCAGGTTCTGTACTCACATTTTAGACATCATGTCTACATTTGAGTACTTTATTGAGCAGGGTAAAGCCCTTGGGAAGACAGGTGATAAATTAGAAGAATTTGCGACTGTTCAATATGCCAAGGCATTGAAGTCGGAGGAAAAGAAAATGAAAGAACTAACTGAACAAAAGAGAATAGATGCTGAAAATTTAAAACTGCAGATGCAGGTAGATGAAAAGAGATTACAAATGGAAATGGAAAAAACAAAAAAGAGAAGCAGAATCTCAGGAGAAGAGACTTCAGGCTGAGGTTGAAAATAAGAGACTTGAAAAAGAAGCTGAAAATAAGAGACTTGAAATAGAGGCTGAAAATAAAAGATTAGAAAAACAGGCTGAGGCTGAAGAAAGAAGGTTACAAAGAGAAGCTGATGAGAGAAAAGCAAAAATGGAACATGAAGAAAAACTCTTAGCTTTGGAGTTAGAAAAGTTGAAGTTATCTAGTAATGCTAATGATGCTAATAAGGTATCATCTGCTAATAAGTCTAGTGCTGTTGATTTCAAGCTTAATTTACCAGCATTCAATGCTTCAATTGATGATATAACATTTTATCTAGATAGATTTGAAAGTGCATGTAAGGTGCATAATATAGATAAAACATTATATGTTTATCATCTGTCCAAGATACTTAGAGGTGATGCTTTGACTTTGTTGGGTATGGTAGATGTGCCTGACAAGAACAACTATGAGGTTGTCAGGGCGGCATTGTTAAAGAAGTACCAACTTAACGAAGACGGATATCGTCTTAAATTTAAAAACATGTTACCAGAAACTGGAGTTGAATTCTCAGAATTCATCTCAGGCATACGTCTTACTTTTTTACGATGGGTTGAGCTTTCTAAGACAGAAAGTACATTTGAAGCCCTCATGGACTTACTTCTTAGAGACAAGGTTATGTCTTCTGTTAATGAAGCTTTTCTTTCTTTTCTTCATGAGCGTAAGCCTAAAAATATAAAAGAAATGGAAGAATACTGTAGCCAGTATGTTACTGTAGCCAGTGTGTTACTGCACATCCTCACATAACCATTAGCAACTCTAAGGTAAAAGAAGGTCTGCCAGTTGCTTCGGCAGCACCTTATGGCCCGAATTTTATGCGTAAATTTCAGGGTAGCCAGCAAAATTTCAATAAAAAGAGTAACCGTAATTATGCCCAGAACCATGGTAATCAATTTCAGGGAGATTCTTCTTCCCAGAACTGGAGACAACCTAATATTACACGGTATTCTATTCCCGGTAACTTTAGAAATTTTCATAAAGGTAATCGGTATAGAGGAAAATATTATTTGCAGAGACCTCAATACCAAGATAATAGAGGTTCTCAACAGCATAGAGATGGTAATGACAGTTATGGAAACTGGAACGCAAACCAGGATAAAAATTACAGTAGGGACTTTAATGATAATTGCAGAGGCAATAATGGTCGCGGTAGATCGCAACAGAAGAGAAAAAGATATCAACAGACAAACTCTGTTCAACAAGAATCTCAGGGAGCAGATAAACAGGTTAATAATGATAAAGACCATAATGCTATCGGATGCTCATCTTTTTGACTTTGGTAGGGCAAATAAATGTATCCAATGCAGTACTTTATTTGATCCGAAAACCATTAGTACTCTAAGCTGTGGTCATCCTTTGCCCGCTCTTCCTGCTAATGTTGCTCATGATGGGAGAGGTTCTCTTATATTACATAAGGGGCTTGTAAATAGTAATCCAGTCTCGGTGTTGTTTGATTCTGGATGTACTACTGTCGGGGTTAGGCAATCTCTTGTAGATCCATTCTGTGCTACAGGAAAGGTCATCAAATGTGTCACATTTGGTGGCACGTTGGAAAAATATCCTACTGCCATAATACATATTGCTACTCCTTTCTTCACGGGAGAGGTCCACGCGTGTCTACTTCCAAACCCTATTGCGGACCTTATTATTGGTCGTATTCACGGAGTTAGGGAATGTACCCCACAGCAGATTGCTGTTTGGGAAGAGCAAAACATTGAAGCTACCAATACGGTGGTCACAAGAGCACATGCTCTGGATCCACCTCAAACTTCATTAACTAATAATGATGAAGTAAATGAACAAAATAGTCACTTGACTATTACACGTGACTCATTTATCAAATTGCAAGAAGAAGATCCGTCGTTACAAAAATTCTTCATTCTAGCAAAAAAAGGTGATCCTAATCAAAATACTAATAGAAAATCTTGGATTTCTATGAAGAACGGCGTACTTGTACGTATGGTACAAGACTCGACTACATCCACTCATTCACAAATTCTTGTGCCTAAGAGCATGAGGGTGCAAATATTGCAACATGCTCATGACTCGCAATGTGCTGGACATATGGGTTTTTCCCGTACAAAGTCGAGAGTTCTTGCGGCTTTCTTTTGGCCATTTGTGAGCAAGGACATACGAATGTACTGTCGCTCTTGCAAAGTATGTCAGGAGGTCAAATCTAAAGGACCACGACATGCTGCGCCTATTCAGGCTGCTGACATTCCAATTCGCCCTTTTCAAAAGATGGCAATAGATATTATCGGTCCTTTTAGAATTAAGTCGGCTAGAGGGCATCAATTTATTCTTACATGTGTCGATATGTGCACACGTTGGCCAGAGGCAATACCTCTCAAGAGCATCTCAACTGCTGATATCGCAGACGCTCTTTGGCTGATATTTTCTCGCTTGGGTTTTCCCGGAGAAATATTGTCAGACCATGGCACTCAACTGATATCAGACACTATGTCACAGGTAATGTCTATGCTACATATAAAAAGGTCTCTCAGCAGTATCTATCACCCAATGTCTAATGGGTTGGTCGAACGTTTAAATAATAATAATAATAATAAATTCTTTAAGCGCCAAACACGGCGCATAAGGCAGAAACCAGTGCTCTCCAGGTTGTTCGTTGTGACGCCACTCCTCTTAGCTCTTGCACATTATTTAGGCCCAACGTTCTTCCTTCTCTTATTATTGTTCTTCTGAGTGTTTCTTTTGGTCTTCCTTTTTTCCGCTTTTATAGGAACCCAAGTGAGCGCCTGTAGTGGTATTCTGTTGTTTTGCATTCGTAGGACATGACCAATATATGACCATCGTCTTTTCCTTATATAGTCGGAGACATATTTCTGCCTAGAGTCTTCTCTTATTTGTCGATTAGTCTTGAATTCTTTCCAACTGATGTTCATGAGTTTTCTAAGACATTTGTTCTCGAAAAAGTATTCAGCTTGTTCTCCAATGATTTTGTTATTTTCCAACTCTCACAGCCGTATGTTAACACTGAGATAACATTTGAATTAAACAGACGAAGCTTGGTATGTATATTCAATGATCGTAATTTCCAAATGTTAGATAATCTATTGAAGGCGCTAGCTGCCAAAGCAATTCTAGTATGGATTTCTCTTGTTGTGTCACCATCCTGAGTCATTTTAAATGCCTAAATAAATTGAAACTTTCAACTTTCTTACATGTAGTTTTCCCCCGTTCAAGATGATATCAAAGGTCTCGTTAGAAAAGTTCATAGCTTTAGTTTTAGAGGCATTTATTTGGAGACCTATTTTAACCGAGAGATGACACAAATTATTTATTGCTTCTTGGGATTGTCTTGGTATTGAACTTAAGAATACTACATCATCTGCGAAATCCAGGTCCCCCAGGAATTTTCCATTTGTCCATTTTATACCCAATTGTTCATTGTGGGTATAGTTTCTCATAACCCAATCAATAGCTATTCCAATAGGACTCTAAAAACTTTACTGGGTAAAATAACTGAGGATCATCCTCAGGATTGGGACAGGGTCTTACCCGCGGCTCTCTTTGCGTATAGAGAGGTCCCCAATGAACATACGGGGTTTTCCCCTTTTGAACTTGTCTTTGGCGCGCAACCGCGCGGCCCTATGTCTTTACTTCACGATCTAATCACTGCCGATAATATTAGCGATGAGACTCAGTTTTCTTATGAGTACGTCATTGCTCTTAGGAAAAAAATCATTGAGGCATGCAGACTAGCAACTTCGTCTTCCGAATTTGCTAAAGAAAAGGCAAGGCAGTTTGCGAATAAGAATAGATGTCTACGACAACTTTGTCCAGGTGACAAAGCTCTCGTCCTACTTCCTTCAAGGGAGAACAGACTTCTAATTGCATGGAAAGGTCCATATGCAATAGTCTCCAAAATTTCTGATGTCGACTATGTTGTCGATATTGATGGAAAGCATAAAACTTTCCACATAAATATGCTCACGGAATTTCATGAAAAACCAGACTATTTGCAGCCTATTTTCCAGGCAACGGACAATTCTCAAGTACCTCATGGTCAATACTCATCGCTGTCAGTTATACAGGATGAGGAAACTACTTTTTCTGATGTCAATCTTCCTCTTTCTATGGTCCCACTTTATTCTACGGAATCTTGGAAAACGTGACCGTTTCTCCAAATCTTTCCGCTGAGGAACATCGACAAGTTTCTTCGATGTTGCAAACATTTCAGGATGTTCTTACAGACATCCCGGGACACACACATGTCATTGAACATGACATTGTGCTGACTGATCATAATCCTATCAGAGTCAGACCCTATCCAATACCTATCCATTTCCAGTCTCAAGTCGAGAAAGAATTGGATGAAATGATACGTTTGGAAATCATTGAACCATCCACTTCAGCATACTCTTCGTCTATGGTTATTGTTCGAAAGAAGGATAATAACATTCGCATTTGCGTAGATTATCGCAAATTGAACCAAGTTACGAAGTTCGACGCTGAACCTATGCCTTCATTAGAAGAGCTACTCAATAAACTTTCTAATTCTAGATTCTTTACCAAACTAGATTTGTCTAAAGGTTATTGGCAAGTCCCGCTAACTGAACGTGCCAAACCTTTTACAGCTTTTTCTACACCTAGGGGTTTATTCCAATGGAATTTCATGCCTTTTGGTCTTATGAACGCCCCTGCTACATTCGTACGCATGATGCGGCGAATTCTCGCATATCGTACAGATGTCATAGCATATCTAGATGATATCTGTCTATTCAGTGATTCCTGGGAAGATCACTATTTGGGTTTATACGAATTACTGTCTACTCTTCGCGAGTATAACTTGACTGCAAAACCCTGTAAAGCCTTTATAGGATTTAGTGAGATTTCTTTCCTAGGTCATCGTGTTGGTCATGGTCTTTTAAAGACAGAGGACCACAATGTTTCAAAAATACTTAACATTTCGGTCCCTAAGACAAAGAAACAAGTAAGGAGTCTATTAGGTTTGATCCAATTCTACGGACGATTCATTCCGAATCTGTCCTCCATTATGGCACCGCTTTCTACTTTATTGAAGAAAGGGTCGCCTAATTTGATCCGCTGGTCAAAAGAATGTCAATCCTCATTGGACCAGGTTAAAGACCTATTTTCATCTCCACCTATTCTTAGGTTACCTACTATTGTTTAGTCTAGAATGGAACCAGGCCAGGAGGAAGACTGCCGATAGAATAGTCTGGCGCTCTCTCTTCCAAACCTCTACACTTCACGGTAGAAGGGGAACGACTAAGTAAGTAAGTATATAAAAAGGAAAAATGTGAACTGTGATGTTCCAATTGCTCGAATCTTTCTTCAATAGGATTAGTTGCAACATCAATAATAAAAAGACAAATTCAATTTTGAATTTAGTTTTGGGATCTAAAATAGGTTCATCTCTTGCTTCATAGTTGTGTTCCTTTTTCTGCCGACGCACTCTAGTACATTCAAACGCTGGTATCAAATCAGGATCAGCTTCAACTTTCTCAGCTAATGTTGTAGCATCAACAAGAAAATTTTGAAATGATTCATCATTTCTGAGATTTTTAAGGCTTTGGAGAACATTTCTCAAAGTTGTTATGGCACTAGAGAATTCCATTTTTATGCTTTGCAACAGTTTACTAGCAACATTAATTTCGTTTAAAACATAGTGCCATATAACCAGACGACATAAAAATTTAAAATCTCTGAGTTTTAGGACAAGGGTTTCAGCTTCATGTCTCGTCATTTTGTCTACTGACTCGTCATCAGCAATTTCTATCAATGCATCATAAAATTCCTCAAAATAATATCTTAAAGGACGAATGACCTCGATTATAGATTCCCAGCGAGTTGTACTTAGTGGCTTGGGCGTTAGAGTTGTAATATGTTTCTTAAGGATTCCCCAACGCAGTGTTGACGCTGAGAAAAACACATACACTTTCTGAACCATTTCAAAAAATAAAACGCCTTCTCTAGATGACATCGCGGCATCATTGACCACCAAGCTGAGAGAATGAGAACAGCAAGGGATATAAAAATCTCTCGGGTTCATGTGCCTAATATGTTGTTGAACTCCTGAATGTTTTCCTTTCATATTTGATCCATTGTCATACCCCTGGCCACGCATGTTTGCGATTGGAATATCCATGTCTGACAATTTTCTTAGAATGCATTCGGTTAACGCTGAGCCTGTAGTGGCTTCTACAGCAATGAAACCAAGAAAATGCTCATGAATGTTGATATCATCTGGATTCGTATTAACAAATCTTACAATTAGTGTTAATTGTTCAATGTGACTTACATTGGGAGTACAGTCTGCAACTATGCTGTAATATTTAGCTTTCTCCACCATAGAAATTATTTCCTCTTTTACGGTTCCAGAGAGAAGAGCAATTAATTCATTATGAATGTTTTTCCCATGGTAATGTTGGGTCGATCCACGAGCTACTCTCATTAAATGTTCACACATAACACTATCAAATCTGGCAATCAGTTCAGAAAGCTTTAAAAAATTTCCATTGTTAGGGTCATATAATTTTTCAGATGTTCCACGAAATGGCAAGCATTGTTGGCTCAAGAACTGGACAATAGCAATTAGGCGTTCTATTATGCTCCTCCAGTGTCGAACTTCTGAATTTAATAACTTTTGTTGCATTGAATCAATTGTCTGTACTGATTTAAGCCTGGACGATAATTCAATCCACTTTCAATCCAAGTGGTTTTTTTATTTTTCGTGTTCATTAAGATACACATATAAATGACCCCAATCATTATAGCCATCAGTAGTGAGTGACATTTTATTACAGGAAAACAACTTACAGCAGAAACAAAATACAGAATCTTTTTCTTTTGAATACACTAACCATGATCGATTAATATGTTCTCCATTGCTTAGCTCCCTAGTGTAAAAATTTAGTGAAAATTTCCAACCATTAGAGCTGCGCGGAAAAACGAACTCCTTTTTTGGTCTCTCTGGCAGGCCTTTTTTACGATTTCCAGTCTTTCGGTATCGCTTAAAGAAGGACTCCATCTTGCCGGATCAGTGTACCTCTTAAGTTCATCACTTAAATCTCTGGAATTGGAAACAGTCAAATCAGTCTCATTTTCGACATTGTTAGTAATATCTACGTTACTGGGGTCCAAGTTAGAAGTACTTGCCATGAGCTCAGAATAATTTGTTTCGGTACATTTGCTTATTTTCTTCTGTCCTACATCAGCTGTTTCAGTTTTTATATATTTATGTAAAGCCCCGCTATGTTTTTGAATATCGCGTTCTTTTTCAGTTTCCGTTTCCGATATTTAGCACCTGATAGTTTTTTTCTTTTATCGGACATTATATCTATTTGAATATTAAAACTGTTTTAATAAACCCTACAATAAAATGTATTATTTAGTAATGAATGGAGGCTGAAGCACTGTACTAATTTCCATAAAACGTTTAAAAAACTTATTTATCACTGTAACTTCCTTGAATGCACACTCCAAAACAACTGAAACATTCGAGCCGCCAACATAGAACAGTCGATAAAAAAATAAATTCCTGATTCCCACGCCAAGTTAATTAATTCCCGTCTCCCGTTCAGCCATGCCGGAAGATTTATCGTGGTGGTCTTCAGTTGACCACTGAACACGGAAATATAATCCTCTTGGAACAACTGTGGTTTCGACCAAGCGAATAAATTGTACTGACGTCTCTAAAGAAATACCTTTTACTGCCTTTGTAGGAGGAGAAGAAGATAGCATTAGGATCGTATGGCAGAACTATTAGTGAAGATTTGAAAAATAGCTAAAGAACAGATCGCAGGTGCAAATATTTCGTAGAAAAAACAGACAAAATGTGAAGGAACAGAAAACTAAGGAATTTTTAAATAATCTAGACGAAACCTTCGAACCCTCCGCGACACCATCCACAGAGGGTTTATTTCAGGGGCCATTCAGGTCATTCAGTCAAAATCCCTGTCGATGACACTCTTACAAATGCCTGCGCCCGGGCTTGAACACCTGATCGCTAGCGCAGTGTGGTAACCATTACACCAGTGCGGCTCCCATGCGGAATAATTTGGCGGGATTGTAAAAATAAGTAACAAGATTTGTTGCCGCCCCCCAAAGCTTGCCGCCCCGTGCAAATGCACGTGTTGCGCCGTCGGTAGAGTCGGCCCTGACTTTAGCTACAGATGTAGTATGCTGTATCATAGCCTTTTTGTATTGAAATTCTGCATCTTCTGGTACCTTCTCCAAATCTATGTCAAATCTAGTCTCGTGTCGCTCTTCCATAGACTTAACTTGATCTTTCAATGCTTCTGCTTGCTGCTCTAATCTTTGTTTTCCAGCCTTAAATTGCACTTCTAGTTCTTTGGCTTGCGACTCATTACTTATGTGACCGTGGGTGTGTTGATTTGAAGACTGGTCCACAAGGCACCAATTAGTATTATATGACAGCGCCGTGGACTGGTTACGGCATCAATTAGTATTATGTGACAGCGCAGGGTCTTCTTTTAAGGTAAACTAGGTGACAGATGGCAGGCAAATATGCAACCTCATGCGAGGAAAAAATAAATAAATAAATAAAAATAAAAAAAAAGACTAATACATAAATCATTACATTTCTGAAACATACGATCCTCTGGTACTTTGCAATATTCCTCTTTAATTTGAGTATTACCCTTGTACTCAACTTCTATCCTGTTCCGATGTGTATTGAATTCAACCTGTATCCTATGAAGACTAACTTTGAATTCCTCTTCTAATCTTTGCATAAGAGTATTGAATGTTTCATCTACTTTTTTTCTCAAATGTTCCTTCTTCCTGAATCAATTTATCTATCTCTAACTGATCCGTGTTAACCAATAACTCTCTTGAGTGCAATCTCTTGCTTTGCCTTGATCTTCTAATCCTTGAATTTCAGCCTTAGATTTCTCTTCTAGTTCTTTGTCTAGCTCCTTTATCGCTTTATCTAACTCATCCCGAATTTTCTTTGCAGCCTCATATTTCTCATCTATTGTTTGGATTCGAGCCCTGTATTTCTCCTCTATTGCTTCGTTTTCCTCCACTCCTAATTTGGCTCTTCTCTCATTGCTTCTCCCTGGCGTCTTATAATCCCTCTGTATTCTTTGCATTTCAGCATTGTATTTATCCTCTATTTCTTCCTCTGTCTCTTCTATTTTTCTTTCTAGCCTTTGCTGTTTAGCTCTGTAAAACTCTCTTATCCTTTGCTTTTTCCCCTCATAGGTTTCTTCCTCTAGAATCACTTTGTCTATATCTAATTGACCTATATTAGATGATACAACAGTATGTTCAAGTTGTCAATATACTTTATTGACTCGTCTTCCAAGTAAGAACTATCTCTTATTGACTGGCCATCACCGCCAGAGTTGTGGATTCCTGGATGAATTATGGTTCGTTTCTTTTATTACCCTGGACTCGTTCTTCCCTCCTTGTTGTTATTAGACAGTGACTACTTCGTATAACAGTATTTCCTGATATATAGATATGAGTTTATACCTTATTCACGCACCCACTCCATAACCTTTTATAAATCAAACCAACTGGTGTGGTGGTATTCCAAATGAAAAACAGTTTTATTTACATGATACAAGATCCACAATTTTTCAACAGAGTGCATATGACAAAGATCTCCATTTCAATCTATGCATCCAGACCCTGATTCAATCTATGTTTTAAAGGTATACTTATTACCTCTTTTGCAGACTCTGGCTTATATATATATATTACAGTCTGTTAACATTTTATCCTCCTTTTCTTACTATATCCTTGGGACTCTTGCTAAAGCCTCCCTAAGTCCTTGTATACTATTTCTCTCTTGTATCAACCTGGTCAGGCTGAACTCTATTAATTGCATCATAATCAAATCAAAGTTTATATTTGCAAATCAAACAATGTCAGGTACTTCTGTGGCAGCATTGATACTTACGCTGACGTGAGAGAGCGCATGATTTATCTCATGGATGTCAGTGTGTTGCAAAACCCTTGCTTATTTATCTTAGTCTATGACTAAGCCTCATCTCCTTTTATATAACAGCCCATCCTGGCTATCTGCTAATAAAAGTTATCCACTTTGCAATTTTAATCGTGCCTTTGCTTCAATGTTCTCTTTTGTTGCATGCTCCCTTAAATGTGAGCGTCATTACCCTCTGATAATATGTTGACCGTATTTCTGAAACATGTCTCTCTTCATATAGTTTATGCATAATAAAAGTCAAAAGTCATCTTACCGTATTTATACAGAATCCAAATACTTATCACATTTTCCTACTATCACACCTAGGAGCTAGCCCTATATTTTAAACACAGTTCAATCTAGTCCTCTGAATTGCTACCGCTAATCAGTCTAAAGCTATCTATTTGTTCTGTGCGAACTTCTGTCACCCACAGAATTCACTTCTTGAGAGCCCGGCAATACACATCTTGTCACTTTGGTTACCCAGACCGGACTAATTTCTTTTGTCCTTCAAATCATTGTCCCATGATCCGTTCTTGTTTATCAGCCAATCCGATTGGTCTGTCCTGTTCCTACTCACCGATCACAAACTCACGCTTAATTCCACGCCGGCAACTCGGTGAGCTTTGTTCCGTAACTGTTTACACCCTACTCATATTTTTCTCGTGCGTTTGTTTTTCTTCCCAACTCACAAACCTGTAAGAGCGTTAATTATTTGTTGTCTCCCTTGGAGGTTTTTGCTTTAATATTACAGTCCCTTCTCTAAGTCTTACTAGAACAATCATGATATGCAAATTCTCTACACCATAACTGTGTACTCATAGAAACTATCTAAGTGTAAATCAGCCTTGTTTTCAGTAGCTTTGATTTAAAGGGTTCTCTCCCTTTCCCTCTAAGCCCAGGTGTACAACCCTTTATCTCCCATCTTTAAGACAAATAGCCTGTTTTCTAGACCACTCAAATTTTCTAAACCATTTCCTCATACTCTTTTATTTTATCAAACCCAAATCACCGTTCATCTGAACCTTGTCTACAGCATTAATAACGCTGTGAAAACCCAACGCCCTTATCCGGCCTTTGGCTAGGATCATGTGTCATTAGGTCCCTTGTGTGAGAACACAGAGGATCACTACAGTGACACAGTTTGTCATTGGGTCTTCTTGTGTTGGGACATGTGGTTTTGACCAGAGCCGGGTTTGGGGTGGGTGCCAATGCGATCTCATGCGAGGAAAAAATATGCGACCCCATGCGAGGGAAAAAAAAATCATGTGTCATTAGGTCCTTTGTGTGAGAATGTGATGATATCCGAAATTTCACCGATCACAATATAGCATATAGTTGTTTGTAGGTATATAATAACATAGGAATTACCGCGCCACCAAAATACTAGTTTTTTTTTTCTCGGTCTCTAAAGAGTTAACGCATAAAAACGATAGTAGAATTTATGCCAATGTGACGTCACAGACTTGCAAGCCTTTAACCAAAACGCACGTTTGAATGTTAGTATCGGTAGAAATTGTTTATTTCTTGGAAAAGGCAAGGGAGAGAGAGCGGGAAATGCATAGAGCCCGTTTGAATTTTAAAACTGAAACTAACTGGCCAAATCGAACGATAGGAAAAATAAGACTAAAAATGACGATTAAAATGCTACTAATTAGTTATTAAATACATCCTATTCTTTAGTCTAATATATTATATTACTGTAGGAAGAAAGATATATTATTGGCATAAATATAAAGGAAAGACGAAAATGGTAAAAATAATAGCCAGAAGTATGAAACCTTATGCATTAGATGACAGACGGTAGACTAAGTAAATATTATCGTTCTGTATTAAAATGACTTGGATAATACTAGTGATATGGTAGAACGAAGACATATATAGACGTGCATGGGGCTTCTTTACTGATGCTGGAAATATTAAGGGGTGTCTCCTGATTTGAAAATAGTAGGTTAACTTTTTGAAAAAAAGACACGTAGGAACGGAAGTCCCCTGATTGGTTGCTTAGAATAACTAAGAAGTGGGAATAAATACTCAGAGAGACGAGCGTTCCTCGCCACTTTCAAATTATAAGTTCACATGTATAGTTAGTGACGTATACAGACAAGTTGTGCTCATATGTCTTCGCTGTTCTGATAGTCAGCAGGAGATTCTGTGTGACCATTTATGGCCTGTAATTAACATACATAGTGGAAAAATTCGATATTTCGGTAAGACCAACATTTATATAATTATTATTGTATTTGAAAATGTGTTTGCCATATTGATTAAGAATGAATATTTGAAGGGTAGTGTCCCAGTCGTACAAGTGCCACTTCAACATGTTACGTAAAATTATTAAATGGGGTTAGATAATCTTATAGCTTCATGTAAAAGCCCTACAGCTTTACTTGTACTTTGGGAGATAAAAGAAAATATATATATATAAAGAGGGAAGCCAACATCAAACTTTGTGTTGTTTCACCGAGTTGCTAAGAAAGATATTGTCCTTTGTAGAAAAGCCAGACAGGCTTTCTGACATTGTGGGGAAAGAACTTAATAAAATCCTTACAGTTTTACTTAAAAGTTGGGATAAAAAGAAATTAATAAGGGAAAAGACTTTAATGAATAATGTTTGAGTTATAGCCAGAAAATTACTGGCCATCTTTATGTAATACAGGTTATTACCTGACTGTACGTACGAAATTATAATATTGTATTATGACTAGGAAGGTGTAAAAAACATATGTTTGAGATACTTAATGATGAATAGAGCACTCTACCAGATGGGGACAATAATTATTTATGTATTATTTTCTGATTTTTGATCTGTTGATACATGTAAACCTGTTAAGAACGGAGATAGGTCAGAATATTATTTTGAGGGAAATTAATCCTCTACTTCCAGAGTTTCTGGGTGAGAAACTGAAGTGAGCCAGTCACGTTGTTGTTCAACCATAGTACCTGTTTGAGGCCATATGAATTGAGTGCCTTACCTTATCTCGAATCCTGAAAGCTGAGCAGTGCTGTGTGCATGAAGACTTATAACCAGGACATCGCAGAATTTTCTACTCATATCGAAAGTTAAGCCCTGTGTTTTGGGGCCTTGTTAATTCACTGACTGATCCTCCTCCACCGATTATATCAACAAGATTTATAAAAAACATGATGACATTATTGATCCCCCAAATATGTGCTTAAGTTTGGAAGAGAGTACTACACTAAGAACACTTCCTAGTTCAGGAAATAATGGACTTTAGTAGCTAAACTGGTATGTGTGTAAATATATCTTGACGTTTAATCTTTTATGAATCAACTCAATTATAATTAATACATTTGTAAAAAATTGTTCAGACCAAAATCCAATAGTGAGTTGTTTAATTACTTGTTTATTAACCTTAAAGTGTGGTTGTTGTTATTTTCTTCACATACATTGCATATACCCTAGACATCTAGCTACACAACACCCATACATCAGAACATATAAATTGGGGATAAAATACATAGCGGGTGGTAGTCATTGGTGGAAGCAAGACAGGTTCCCTGACACATATTTAGAAATTAAACTTCCTCAGGGGCTTGCATAGCTGACTTCACATCTGCTACCAAATATATATATTTGATAATTTATCAACCCACCACAGAGAACACAGAAGATCACTACAGTGACACATTTTGTCATTGGATCTTCTTGTGTTGGGACATGTGGTCTTGGCGAGAGCCGGGTTTGGGGCGAGTGCCAATGCGACCTCATACGAGAAAAAAAATATGCGACCTCATGCGAGGGGAAAAAAAAAGTCTAGACACAGGGACCGGTACAGTGACATTCATGTGTCATTAGGTCCCTTGTGTGAGAACACAGAGGATCACTACAGTGACACAGTTTGTCATTCGGTCTTCTTGTGTTGGGACATGTGGTCTTGACCAGAGCCGGGTTTGGGGTGGGTGCCAATGCGACCTCATGCGAGGAAAAAATATGCGACCTCATGCGAGAAAAAAAAAAATCATGTGTCATTAGGTCCTTTGTGTGAGAACACAGAAGATCACTACAGTGACACATTTTGTCATTGGGTCTTCTTGTGTTGGGACATGTGGTCTTGACCAGAGCCGAGTTTGGGGCGAGTGCCAATGCGACCTCATGCGAGAAAAAAAATATGCGACCTCATGCGAGGAAAAAAAAAGTCTAGACACAGGGACCGGTACAGTGACATTCATGTGGCATTAGGTCCCTTGTGTGAGAACACAGAGGATCACTACAGTGACACAGTTTGTCATTGGGTCTTCTAGTGTTGGGACATGTGGTCTTGACCGGGGCCGGGTTTGGGCGGGTGCCAATGCAACCTCATGCGAGGAAAAAATATGCAACCTCATGCGAAAAAAAAAATAAATAAATAAATAAAAATAAAAAAAGACACTGATACATAAATCATTACATTTCTGAAACATACGATCCTCTGGTACTTTGCAATATTCCTCTTTAATTTGAGTATTACCCTTGTACTCAACTTCTATCCTGTTCCGATGTGTATTGAATTCAACCTGTATCCCATGAAGACTAACTTTGAATTCCTCTTCTAATCTTTGCTTAAGAGTATTGAATGTTTCATCTAATGTTCTACTTTTTTTCTCAAATGTTCCTTCTTCCTGAATCAATTTTTCTATCTCTAACTGATCCGTGTTAACCAATAACTCTCTTGAGTGCAATCTCTTGCTTTGGCTTGATCTTCTAATCCTTGAATTTCAGCCTTAGATTTCTCTTCTAGTTCTTTGACAAGCTCCTTTATCGCTTTATCTAACTCATCCCGAATTTTCTTTGCAGCCTCATATTTCTCGCGGTAGCATAGTGGTTAGTGCACTGGCTTCCTAGCGCAGTGGTCTATGGTTCGATCCCCAGATGAGGCGGAAAATTTTTAGGCCACAAACGGCTCCTGGGTCGACCCAGCCCCAAAATGGGTACCAGAGCTACTCTGGGAAGGTTAAGGCGGCCGGCGTGATGCCGACCACATCACCCCTCGTGTGCCGACGGTCAAGATAATATGGGCCTAACACCATATTCCCAATATGCCTCAATGGGCGTGTAACGGGTTCCTTTACCTTTTTTTACCTCATATTTCTAATCTATTGTTTGGATTCGAGCCCTGTATTTCTCCTCTATTGCTTTGTTTTCCTCCACTCCTAATTTGGCTCTTCTCTCACTGCTTCTCCCTGGCGTCTTATATTCCCTCTGTATTCTTTGCATTTCAGCATTGTATTTATCCTCTATTTCTTCCTCTGTCTCTTCTATTTTTCTTTCTAGCCTTTGCTGTTTAGCTCTGTAAAACTCTCTTATCCTTTGCTTTTTCCCCTCATAGGTTTCTTCCTCTAGAATCACTTTGTCTATATCTAATTGACCTGTATTAGATGATAACACACTCTCCTGGGTAGTGACTTCTTGTGATGTGTAACATGTCTCTGCATGTAAAGACACTGGAACACAAACTGGTTCCTCAGATGCTTTTATGGTTAGCTCTGTAGTCTTTGTACCACTCCTTTGGTTTTCTACCTATGGCCTTACCATTTCCTTACTCTTGACTGAATCATTATCTATTCTACCCTTATCCGGTATCTTGACTTCAGTCACTGTCGATGACATCTCATTTGGAAATGAAGTGCTTTCCCAAGTGTCATCAGTCTGGACAGCAACATCATGCATCTCGGTTTGCACAGACACACTCCTTGTTTCAGTTTTAACCTTAGTCACCGCTGAATCAGATTTCTTCTTCAAATCCAATTTAGGTCTCTCCTTGTATTGACTGCATTTTGGTTGTACCTTAGTCTCAATAGTACTCTTCATTTTTAACTGATAGACTTTCACACTATCTTTCTTTTTAACTTTTATACGAGAGTCATCCACCTCGTATGTATCACCATTCCTTATTCCCAATGCCAACTCTCTCAGAGCTATCCTCCTTCTACTGTTCTCACATGTTCTACTACACTTTTGCATTGGCTCCTCACATGATGCTGAAAATGAATCATCCATGGAACCTGCAGAATTGCCCATGTCTAAATTTCTTTCAGCAATAGCTAATGAAATTGACAGTTGGTAGCACTATTTAATGTAAATAGTACCACTAAAACTCTTGCTACACCAGCAAAGCAAGAAATACTAATAAAGTAATGAATACTTAAATAATTAATAATGCTTACCTATAACACTCACTCTCAATACTCCCACATATCAAGTCATGCATAAAATATATAAATGATTTCCAAGAGGACAAATGGATCTGGTGATGATGAAATACACTACAAGTACAAGAAAGACAAACAATAACCAAAAGGCGGGGAGGAAAACAGATGAAAGTAAAAGGAAAATAGGTATAGGTGTATACCACCACGCCTGCAAACAAAACAACAACAATGGAACTGTAAAATGAACTTATTTACAGTGATAGAACGAACTGACGCAAAAAAACCATATGTAAACACCACATGGGAAATACTATTATTTACACTACAATGGATATACAAACAAGACTTAAACAGCTAACGCACTTAAATGTTCAATTAATACCAACTGGCTACAGCTCAGCGTCTACACAAGACCGGCAGACCAAAATGGAAATAATTTCACAAGACCTATAGATAGATCAATACACGTTCCTTCCGGGAAAGAAAGATGTATTAATCTCACACAAAAATATAGCCAAAAATAAACGCAACGAATACAAACACTGCACAATGGATGACCACCAGAAAAAGCTTAAGTGGTATGTAAACAGAGAACAGTGTATGTTGCACGAAATAAATCAACTTATCTCTGAAGTAGTGTCTTGAATGGCAGGTCGAATCAAGACGCTGAAATCCTGCAGTAACGGTATGAGAAGTTCTGGGATATAGCACTCCAGTTCAATAACAAATTCTGAATAAAAAGAAACAGAAAACTATTAACATCTAACCAGAACTATAATATAAACACTATATAATCACTAATACTGCACTAACAAAAAATATAAACTAAATACTAAACTAATAACTAATGTAAAATATGTCTACATTACTAAATAGGTAAATAGTTAAGAAGACAAATATCTATATGTTACTATCAATACTAAGGGTCTAAGAAATACCATATACAAGTCCTACCATGAAGACAAATATCTATAGCCTACTACTGAAAACTACTACTGAAAACAAGAAGAAAAAAATATATATATCCTAATTTACTTCAAAATACATGAATAAAGCTGAAAAAGAAAACCAAGTATTAGATTCAAAATATCAAAAAACAATTACAAACACTCACACAACACAGCTAAGAAAAGAATGCCATACTAACAACAGATCCACAAAAGGTAAACAAGCCTACACAAACTGCAAATCAAATGAACACACACCGCACGAAGTGACTTACACAAACGATAACCAAAGAAAACGAATACACAAACAATCAATACTAATTTATAAAAATAATACGTATCTTAAGTACAGGTAAACTTGACAATCCACCAGGCTGAAGAACGATGATCGTAACAGTTGTTCACACTCGTCTTTCCTGGTGACTACATGAAAGAATGTGGACAGCACACACATCACATCACGTGACGCAGAAACCCAAAACGACACACTCCGACAGGCCAGTGCAAATCTGTAGGACAGGTCAGCTTGTAGTTCTAACGGCCAGCACACATCGTCAACCAAAGCAAGATTGAAAGGGCAGAAAGTTCTTTCAGGATAATTCTCCTGCGCAGATTTCGCCAACGTACCGAAACTCTTTCAAGCAGGACACAGATTAAAAACACTGCTGTATATCAACTGGTCAGTAGGTCACGACTTGCTCACCGTTGACTGGCTGAGAGAATTTTTAGATTTCAGGACCGTAGATCGCCAGCACAGAGTAACAATAACAGTCTGTTTATATTCGTAGATGCAGGGGTGAAGTGGTTGATCTTTCCTTGCTTCCCCAGGTTCACAATACTCCTTATACGAGCCCCCAGCTGTCAGAAACTGTTTAAACGATGATGTCCCCAGATGTCAGGATACTATATAAGATATATGATGATGGGGTGTGGCGTGTGTGTAGATGAAGATCAACAATGTCAGAGGTATGCAGTAACACAACGCCACTGGTACAGTTCCATAACATTTATTAAACATTCACATACGTGTCCTGGATATCAAATACCTCGTCATACAACACTGAACCAATACTTATGCCAACACTGACTGTACGGCATAAGGAATTACAGTATTCATACACAGTCTCTCCGACTACACAATAACAATGTACAGAATGTCCTTGGTGCGGCCTACACTCTTCGCACACAATAATCCCTCAAACAACTCTACGTGCAGAAAAACACCCTCGCACTAATACAACACCATCCAGGTGTATATCACATATCATTAGTGATAGGCGGAATGAACATCGCCATACAGATTCAAAAATCCTCTCCAGGCGGGAAAATACACTTCGCCTGTACTTTATCTATTCTAGCTACAAGGCGGGAAACGCGTCACCTTACTCCTCCGTAGCTCCAAGGTGGAAAAACATCACCTTATAATGTACTCCGTGAACATACTTATATGACTCCAACAGAAGCGTCTCCAGGCGAGAAACACATCGCCATTAAGAAATAAGTGGATAGAATCTATCACAGCATAAATATCATAATCACAAGTATGGATCCTCTCAGTCACAAAATACGAGCTTACAGCTCGGCTTCCGAACACAGACTCGAGCGCCCAGCTCGGCTGTCAAACACAGAATAATTCAGTCACACCAGATTTGTATTCACCACATGCTTTCTCCCAACGCACGCACAAGTCACACCATGTTGACATAAAGTCAGACATTAACTCAGTAGCTGAGTTACACTTAAACAAGTGTTTACAACATCAGTTCAGTGACCCTTCACACCAACCACTATCATCATTCATACTCATGAAAATGTTCTGTGACAGTAATGAATACTCTCAGCCGGTAACGCGGCAATGACAGAGCTGGCTGTTAAATCAAGCGACAGCAAGAGCTGTATAATACAGAAATAAAGCATACATTCAATCTATCTCAATTGTCAAAAAATAAATGAAACAGAAGCACATATATAATTTCTCTTGTATTTTGTCATGTAACCCATCTTTGTGAAATATGGCATAATTATCACAACTCACTGTATTAACAAGTCGCAAAAAATAATTATTGAAAGTACAATAACAGTCACAATCTTATGATACTGTACTTAAAAAATTTATAGTGTTGTGAAATATTCAACTTTAGTGCTGTGCGAAATATTAGTTGTATATAGCCTAACTAAACAACAATTATGCTGCAGAGACAGAAACGCAGAATTCATAGCTTTCCGGCGTTAAGTATTGGTTAAAAAGTCGATATGGATATCGTACGAATGTTTGCTTAAAGTCGATGTACAAAGTAAACGAAAAGTTACAATAGGCCATCTGTAGCGCTAAAGTTGAACATTAATATATATATATATATATATATATATATATATATATATATATATATATATATATATATATATATATATATATCTTCTTCTTCTTCTTCTTCTTCCGTCCTTAGCCACCAACCGTCAAAGCAGTCAGTGGCCATTACGCCTAGTGGCGTCTTAGGGCAACAGCAGACAGGTTTTCTCCGCCGTTGTTTCCCATCACGCCTAGTGGCGTCTTTTTTTTAAACCAATACTTAACGCCGGAAAGCTATGAATTCTGAGTTTCTGTCTCTGCAGCATAATTGTTGTTTAGTTAGGCTATATACAACTTATATATAATATATATAATATATATATATATATATATATATATATATATATATATATATATATATATATATATATATATATATATATATATATATATATATATTAGGTAATGTTCAACTTTAGCGCCACCGATGGCCTATTGTAACTTTTTGTTTACTTTGTACATCGACTTTATATATACAGTACTTTGCAAAAAAAATGGCAGTCATATTTTCGCAACGCAGCACACTCATAGAAGCAAATAATAATAAAAACTGTATGTCCAGAGGAAGATTGGTATCTCCCCTATTTATTAACAGTGGTTTCAGTACAATATAATGTTGCCTTCTCCAGCAAGGCAAGCCTGGATGCGGCGAGGCATACTTCCCACAAATGTTTGTAGGTAATTGAGAGTCAGACTGTACCAGTATTTTTCAGCTACCTTCTTCAATTGTTCAACGTCTCTGAGTCCACTCTTTTTTAAATGATTCTTGAGTAGTGCCCAAACGTTTTCAATTGGGTTTAGATCGGGACTGTTGCTGGGCCACTTCAGCACTATCACATTCTTCTCTTGCAGCCATGCTTTGGGGGTATGAGCTGTACGATTTGGGTCATTGTCATGTTGAAATGTGCACCCATCGGGGTACATGACCTGCATAAATGGCAGAAGGTGTCCCTCTAGTATGTCGATGTACCTTTCTTTCGTGAAAATTCCTGTGAAAAACACACATGGGGGTGGCACCTCTTGCTGACACCCCTCCCCAAAGATGGAATTTCTAGGTATGTTTTGGTCGCTGGTACAAAGGCGTTACAGAGCCTTTCGTCCAAATATTTATTTGAGCAGGATAAGACCAAACAGAACATTCATCTGAAAAAATCACATTGTCCCATGACAAATTTTGGTGTTCGTGGCACCAGTTCAAGCGCATATCTGTTTGTGAGTCTCTTGAGCAATGGTGACGAAATTACCCGCTTTTTTGTGTAATTCATCCTGTGTAGCTCCCGGTTGACAATAGCATTAGATACCTCTGGGCTTCCCAACTCGATCATGCGCTGCCGTATGTTTTCTACACTCTTCATTGGCCCAGCCCGAACGATTTGGGCGAGACACCGATGGTCCTTTGTGACCAAAATTCTTGGCCTCCCACTACTTTCTTTTCGCTCGATTAAATTACCTGCTTTTAATTTACTCACAACTCTGTAGACAGTCCGCTCAGGAATGTTCAAGGTTTTAGAAATGTTGGAACATGTTTGATTTCCTTCATTCCAAAGCTGTGAAATTAACATACACTTTGACTTTGTATCCATTTTCTGCCACTAGCATTAGAAATTGTCGTCTGCTCTTATATCAAGGGACGTTACTCTACGCTAATTTTTTTTTTACTTTTGGTAGTGTTTGCTCACTTAAGTGGAGTGCAAATTTGGGGCAGAACATGCATATTTAATTAGATTTCAGCTTATTTAGCTGAGCAATATGACTGCCATTTTTTTTTTTGCAAAGTACTGTATATATATATATATATATATATATATATATATATATATATATATATATATATATATATATATATATATATATATATATATATATATATATATATATATATATATTATATTATATATATATAATATATATATATATTGCCTCAGCGGGCTGATAAAATTGATATAGAAAATCTTCTGGTAATGTTCAGGTCCCGTTTAATATTATATTTATTGTTTCTAGATTGGCCTCTCTCTCATGAGGGAAGATAGTGGACCGCACAGGTCAAAAATCGAAGATCCAATATTACAATAATATCTCTGGATAGCTTATAAGAATGCTAGTTTGCTGGTTTTTTTGATCAAGCCTAGATTTAAGAAAAAATACGAAACATTTAATCACAATATCAATATCCTATCCTGTCACGCGTAAGGTTTAAGATCTCTTATCCACTCCATTATTAAATTAGATTAGAAACCACAAGTGTCTCGCTTATCTTATCGCTTTTAACACGTGATATAAAACACTAGTCATTTATAAATTACACTTAATGGATAGAAGTAAATTGTATTCCGTCAATTATCAATCGCCTAGCGTATATTATAGTTAATTAAAAACCATCTGGACTAAAAAAAGCTATACGTTATTTAGTACAACCATTTTTAGCACTTAGAAAATCCCAGTGAATTCTAATGATAAACTTAAACACATAAAATCACGAAAAATGCTAGTATCTATTACCAAAAAACAGAAAAATGAATCTATCTCCACGAAATTCTAATACTAATTCACTTCCACCAATGGTTCTTAGAATCGCGAGCTAGATATTCGAAAAATTTATGAGGCGACTAGATAACTGATTTTCGGAGATTGGGCATTTATTGAAGAAAGTCACGCCTTGGGCAATCAGGGGCAATCAACGGGGTTTTCTTCCAAGATAAAGAATTTCCTCCGTTCCATCTGTTTGCCGTTGAATCGACAAAAAGACTTCTGATCTCGGCGATTGTCTCCCTGTCCGTACCACATCACAGGATTTCCTTCCCCTTGTAAAGACTTCAAAGCTGATTACCTTCCACGTGTTTTGGGCCCGTGTATTCTGTCAGTTGTCGTAATACTAACGGCTCTGCTCGCCTAGGAGCTTCAGGCCAACGCACTGGGTTCATCCCCTTTGAAAGGAATGACAGTTACGAATCTAGGTAGACGCTCGTCAGCGCGTAAAACAAGAAAAATAGGCGTGGCTAAAAAGTGAGTTAGACAGATAGCGAAAAGGCATGGATTTGGAGTAACAAACCATGCATACTAATGAGGAACAAAGGTGGGAACCGAAGGTGGACGGATTCATGTAGTCTATTTACATAACATGTCACAGTTCGTCCCGGCTTGACGATATGAAACCATTTCATGTCTCCTTTATGAAAATAGAGCTACCTATATCCGTAGCTTTCAGGCGATTGTTTTCTTCGATCTCATCCCCTCCTCCTTCGTGCTCCAATTTCGACTCATAAAAGCTGCTCCCACATTTTGTTTTCCTGGTATGTAATCTACTTTGAAAGAATACACGTTCAGGAGCAACGCCCAGCGCATGATCTTCGCGTTGAATTCCTTATTGGCTCCAAGAAAAGCCAGTGGAGCATGATCTGTCTGCACTGTGAACGACACTCCAGACAGATACTTAGGTACCTTCTGATCCCATGAACCAGTGCTAGACATTCCCGCTCCACGATCGAATAATTTCACTCTGCTGCATTCAATTTACGGCTGCCGTATGCCACTGGGAATAACAGGTTCGTATATTTGTCTTCTGCTTGGAGCAGAGTTGATCCGATGTGCGACTCGCAATATAAAATTTTTGTTAAGGTCAGGTAACAGTAAAATTGGATATTCGGACAGCTGTCCTTTGAGAGTGAAGTAAGCGTGTTCGCACTTAGCATCCCAAATAACTTTCTCGGGTTGCCCCTTTCTGGTAAGGTCAGTAAGGGGTGCTGTTAGACCATTGAAATGTTTAATGAATTTCTGGTGATATGCACACAATTATAGGAATGAACATGTGTCCCTCTTCGTTCTAGGCCTTTTCGCTGCACCTATTTTCTCTACGTTCTTGGCAACTGGTCCACATGGAACCGTGAGAAATGGTATGCCCCAGGAAGTCAAGCTTTTCATATCCGATTAAACATTTGCTCGGTCTGGCTGTCAGGCCTGTTTCCTGTAGTGTCCTGAGGAGCGTAGCGACCGTAGCAATATTTTCGTCGTATGTTTCTATTGCAATCAATATGTCGTCCATAAAGTTGTGGATATGTGGACTGTGCAATGGTTCTAAAAGCTTTTTCATCATCCTGGTGAAGACTCCTGGTGCGTTGTGCAACCCGAAAGGCATCACGTTGAACGTATAGTGTCCTTCGCTGGTGCTAAAAGCTAACAGAGGTTTTATTTCCTCCTTGACTGGTATTTGATAATAACCTTTACTCGGGTCAATCTTGGAGAAAAATCTTGCCCTGCTAAGCTTGGTGAATAGTTCAGAAGCGCTCTGGAGTGGCTCGGGCTGGAATTCCGTTACTGTATTAAGTAGACAGTAATCGATACACAGCCGAACTTCCTTATTGGGCTTCTGCAACAGCCCTACGCTCGAACTGTAAGGAGATGTAGACTCGCTAATAATTCCACCTTGACATAGCTTGTCTATTTCTCCGCGTAGCGTATCAGCTTTAGCATACGGAATAGGGTAATCTCTGGTTCGAAAAGGTGACTCGTTTGTAAGTTTCATCTCGAACTCTACGAGATATGTTCGACCAGGTATGTCCGTTAGCACTGCTGTGTACTGTTTCAGTAGCGCCCTCGTTTCTGTCTGTTGTGCTTCAGAGAGAGTGTCATCGAATTTTACATCTTTAAAAGGTTCCGTTTGTTGCAATGGATATTCCGTGCTACTATCGTAATCTTCCTCATCTTCGGTTGCTATGGCGACCGCCAGGAGATGTTCGGGGGATGGCACCGGTCTTTCCAAGTATTTCTTTAACAGATTTACGTGGTACACATTCTCTTTTCCTTTAATAGAGATCTTGTAATTAGTTCTTGAGATCTTTTTAAGGATGTAAACGGCCCTTGCCATCCGATGCGTAGTTTATTGCTTCCGGTTGGCAGTAACAACAAAACTTTCTCCCCTGGTTGTAGTTCTTTCTCTTTCGCTGCTTTATTATATCGTTTAGCGTGCTTTGCGCGTGCTCGCCTAAGGTTTGTCGTTGCTAGATTCCATCCTAGTTGTAACCTTTCCTTAAGTTCCGATACATATTTACTGGCTGAGACGACGGTTTCATCAGCCTTCTGGTCTGTCAGTGACCGGAGTAAGGCTTCTAGCGGGCCCTTGATAGGTCTGCCGAATAAAAGTATAACTGGTGGTAAACCTGTAGAGGCCTGGGTTACTTCCCCGTAGACGAATAAGGCTGCAGGAATGAAAAGATCCCAATCTTCAGGTTTCTCTTGTCCCAGCTTACGTAACATCATGGTGAGGCTTCCGTCAACACGATCTACTAACACACTTCCGGCGGATTATAGGGGCTTGTATAAATGTGCTGGTTCCTCAAGATCTTAAAGATCTCCATTAACATGCTACGGAATTGGGATCCGTTATCCGTCCAAACTTGTTGAGGGAATCCCAACCGTGCAAAGATCTGCACTAGAGCTTCTGCGACATGCTTGGAATCCGTGCATGTTAGCGGTATAGCTTCGGCTCTTATAGTACATGTGTCGACTAAGGTCAGGATAAACCTGTTCCTTTTTTAGTCCTTTCTAGGGGTCCTACAATGCCGACAGCAACCCATCAAATGGAGTCCCCACTATTGGCATTTCTCCCATTGGAACTGGAGGTGTCCAATGCTTGGGTGCCACACGTTGGGACTTGGCGCAGGATTTCACATATCTGATAATATCAGTGTTCATTCCTGGCCGCCAATAGTGAATCGATATTCGCTGAATAGTGGCGTTTTGTCCCATATGTCTGCTAAAGGGAAGAGAGTGCCCCATTTCTAAGGTTTGGTCTCTGTACTGCGTCGGTACTTGGAGCTGATTATGTCCTTATTCAGGGTTGCCCGTTCTACGATACAATACTCCTCCATCCTTAGAAAAGATGTTTCCGTTGTGTCTTGGGTCCTTGGCCATGGGCAGTTTCCTAAAGCAGGGCTCAAAGGTAGGGTCTTTTTGTTGCGCCTCTTTTAGTTCCTTAGGTAACATATTAGGCGTAGGCTCCCGTTCCTTCTTGGTTTGCCCTCTTGTGGTCACTGCTACCACAATCGGCTATTTCGGTCTCCCAATAAACACATATCTACATCCAAGTATGACTGGGTAGATAGGATCATCCATAATAGCCGCTTTGATAACCCCTCTGACAAAATCAGAGTGTATCTCCACGAGTGCGATGTGAAGCGTGATGGGGGCATCACTTTTGAAAACTCCACATAATTTGACGGTTTCTTCTGTCTCTTGACCAGGTTTGACCAAATGCCTTGCGGCAATACAATCAAAAGATAACCGTGTGTCAAAAAGACAAGATGTTGAAGTACCGTTCAAAATAACAGTTCCTCGCGTTGAGGGCCTCTCACCCTCAGGTTGAGAATCACTAACACTAGTTCTCCGTTGCGAGTCTGTTAACAAGCAACAGATTCTATTTGTCCCGGTGTACTTGCCCTGATCAGATGTCACTTGTGCAGGGGTCTTTCCATTGTCTTGACCTTTCTGGCTGCGGTGCCATGTAGGGCGGTTGGGCTGATCAGAACTTTTGTTGGTGGGATACTGGTTTTGTAGAATTTCGATTTTTCCTGGGGAGGATTCTGAAGTACGGTTTCTCGCTGGTTATGGTGATGGGAAGAATGGGAAGACTGCTCTAGATTATTTTTCCGAGAAGGCTCATCTGTCGGTTTGCGTTTTGTGCCTGGCAGTTCGGCCAGCGCATTGGTATATCGCTCAGACTTGCTCAAGATGTCTTCCAGCTTTACTGCGCCTTGTTCAGCCAGAAATCTACGGGTTTCTTTGACAAGGTGTTCTTTATTTGTTCAGTAATCACGAACTCCCGAAGCCCTTCATAAGTGAGAGGGAGCTCCGAAAGCCCCATGCACTTTGTCAAATATTCCGTCAGGTGAATTGGTGAAATGTCTCGGTGCCTTCCTTTCGGCTTTTTCTGAACAGGTGCAAAAATTTGCGAGCGTTCATTTCGAAACGCTCCAGTAAAACCTTCTTTAACATGTCGTAGTTGTCTTGGTGGCTGCTTTCTAGTTTTGCGTAAACTTCATACTCATTACCTTTCAAAGCCTGGGAAAGCTTTAAGCACCATCGCGAACTCTCTAACCCGTACAGATTTGCTATTCTCTCAAATTTTTCTAGATATGAGTCAATTTTCTCATTGGGGCTTGGGAAGGGTTCCAGGGCGAAAGACATAGCTGCGAGTTGAGGAGATTGAGTACTGGATTGATCAGTTAAAGATGAATGAGGTGAAGACGGCTCTCTATTGCTGGAGGTAGAGGCAGCATCATGACTTTGGACCTCTAGAGCCTTAAGTGCCAATTCACGCTGTCTCTCCTTCTCTCGTTCCTCATGCTGTCTCTCCTTTTTTTCCTCATGCTGTCTCTCCTTCTCTCGTTTGTTTGCCCCGCGAGCTTCCATCTCTGCCTCAATTTTCTTCTGCTCTAATTGACGCTCTTTTTCCTCCTTCTCTCTAGCTTCTACTTCTTTCTTCTCCGCGTCATATCTTCCGAGTTCTTTGTTGACAAACGCTTTCACTTCTTTTCCATGTAAACCCTCTTCCCTTGCTTCCTCTCTAAGCATTGTTCTCAGTTTTGCACGCTCAGCCATGGCAAATAACTGACTGCGATTTACTCGAGAAAGAAAGAAGAAAACTGATAGACTGCTTCCATAGCAGGTTACGAGAAAAACCAAAACAAAAAATCCTGTTTATTTAACTGTGATACATCATCCCATTGTCAGTTATCTAATTTATCGCTGTTATTAACTGGCAACTAGGTTCCTAATACCGATGACGTAAACCTTAAAATGGTAGATCAGGCTAACAAGTGGAAAGCTACTATTTCTACGGTGGAAAAAAAAATTTTGTTTAAAAATTAAGGAGAAAAAAAAAATTTTTTCCTTATTATAAAATGTACCAAAACTCGTCCACACCTGAAGTCAGTTAAGAGTAAGGGGAGGCTATTAACTTAACGAATTTGTCAGAATGCTCTCCCTTAGCTTAGCTCAAACACTACTGCTTAAATACCTATTGATTGATAAACAATCACGCGTACTAGCGGTCTTGTACAAAATTACCATATATCATATATCCGACAAAGATTATTATCAAAATCAAGCTGTACGTAACTCTATGATGCTGTGGAAAGAAAAAAATCTTATTATGTGTGGTCAAACACCCAGTAACTAAGAACGTTGACTCGGGGATAGTTATTTAATATTCCTTAACTCATAAGATAAGACTCACAACACACTCTGTCTAGATGAAAATTTAGAATCAGTATCAGACTTTAGACATTAATCTAGACTCAGACTTAGATCTCAAACTCGGAGCGAGCCATCCATTCAGTGCTGCTTGTCCAAGATTTGAGTTCAATCCCGGACGAGACCCCATTATATCGTAATTTTATAAGATAAGTTTATGGATATTTATCGTCTGGTCTGAGCAGAGGTGATAGTGGAAAATGTGTGAGAATAAAGGTGTAAGAAAATAGATGTTTTCACGAAGGGGTGATAGTGTAAGAGAAAGATCAGTCTCTGGAGACAGTAGTTTCTCTACTCCAACCTATATATACGACTTCATTGTAATCAGACGAACTTTCGTTCCTTATATAACACATATAAATTACACCTCACATACATACACAATTGCGTGACAAATGGGGGATTGGGGGAGGCCAAGAGTGGTAGCACCTTTGGGCAAGAGCGGTCGCACTGGAGAACTGAACCAGTGGCTCAAACTCACCGGTCCACCTTGACCTTCCAAGCTTGACATATGGCTCCCAGAAGCCCCAAAGACAGTGGCGGCCATCCCCCAGTAACAGTCTCGACCGACTGACCAAACTATGTTGAGCGCCCCTGCAAAGCCCTGCTTTTACCTGTGACTGTCCTCCAACTTGGAATGGCACAACCACAAACCATCCACAGCATCTCATAGTGAAGGCACCAGGGTGCACGACGTGACGATCCTTTTGACCAACTAGAAGCGCTAGTGCTGACTAAATAGCTGACAAATTATGGATGTTTCCAGAAAACAGCGGTCATTTGGTGGCGGGGACTGCACAACGGTGAACCCCACTGAGGTGGTGCAACATGGTATTGGGCTGTCTATCCCCAGGGGGTAGGACAGACATCAGGCGAACAGGACAGCAGGGGAAAATAATACTTCCCCACCGATGATGGTACAGTGCCCACCATGCCTTGCACACCCCGCATGGAAAAAGAGGATAACTACCGGGATGAAAGAAAGTCATCACAACCCCCCACTACTCATGATGCCATGACACTAATACAACCTAAGATATACGAGCTCGGACGTCGCCTCGCAAAAGGTCCGCGCCAAGCAGGTCGCCCCTCGGCTGCTCCTGGCGAAAAGTGTGCTACCGAGGAGTATATTAACATTCTACAGTTAAATGTAGATGGAATAAGAACTAAATCGTTAGAATTAAAGAAACTACTGAAGGACCAGAAAGTTCACATTGCACTGATTCAAGAAACCGTTCTTAAGGACAAATCCATCAACTTCCCAGGCTACACAATGTACAAATGTAATTGCCATAATAATTGTCGAGGAATCCTAACCTTGGTAAGGAATGATGTACAGGCAGAGGTCGAAAGTCTTCGAACCGATGATGAAACTGACATACAACGAGTGACAGTCTGGGGAAGTGACGGACATTTCCAAATTTCTAATGTCTACAGCCCCCCCCCCCCCCCCCAGAGAAACTAATGGAATCTACTTTGATGATATCGAATACAAGAGAACAATCATAGGAAGGGATTTCAACGCCCACTCCCCACTCTGGGGATACCAGGACACCAACACCTCAGGCCAGGCAGTAGAAGAGCTATGTAATACTTCCAACCTTACAGTCCTCCAAAACGAAAGATCCCCACCAACCCTCTACCATAAAGCTAGCGGAACCAGTAGCCGACCAGACCTAACACTTGTGTCTGCAGACCTCACCAACCAGTATAAATGGAGGGTATTGGAGGACATAGGAAGCGACCATTTACCCATCCTCACCACCATCTCGCAGGGTAAAACAAAAACGGAAACCAAAAGACAGCCGAAATGGAACTATGCTCGAGCAAACTGGGAACACTACAAACTCATATCATATCTTTAGTATGTATTGTGTACATCCGGCGGCGGAAGTCACTTTCTGTTCAGCCACGCGCTCATCAACAGACAGCGATTTTGATAGAATTTCGGTTCTTGCCTTCAGGGAAGTACCCAGTTTTTATTTTATTTAGTTTTTATGTGTCCTATCTAGCCTTCACTTTCTTTCCTTTCCTGACGAAGGCCTTGTGGCCGTAACGTAGACTATTTTCTTTGTCTTTTGTCCTCGTAAGACGAATCACCTTTTTTCGATTTTTTTTTTTTTCCAAACCCATCCATTGTATTCCACGTCTTACCGCAGTTCCCCTCCACTTCCTCGAAACTCATATCAGACCAGCTCCTCACTGAAATAGACATGAACCAAGACATTAATACCTTGAACGATCAGATCTCTACAGCCATACTGCAGGCAACCAAACAGGCAATCCCCAAAGGCAGTCGTGTCAAATACAGCATCTTCTGGAATGAGGAATTAGAACACCTAGTACAACTAAGACGCAAGGCACGGAAAATCGCTCAGAAAAATCCTAGCCGTGAAAACAAAACCACATACAACAGACTCACTGCACAGGTTAAGCTAGCGAGCAGAAAAGCCAAAATGGAAACCTGGAAAGAAAAATGCGAAAACCTAGACCTAAATAAAGAAGGGAAGAAAGCATGGAAACTCATTGACAGCATGGCAGGGACATCCCAGAAGAGAAACCCAATCCCAATAAAACTTCCAAACAGTAACACAGCTACCTCCAACAGAGGGAAAGCACGAGTCCTAAATCGATTCTTTGCTGAAGTCAATAAAACATACAAAAGAGAAAATCTAGATAAAGCCATCAAGACACTTACAAAACGCATGCTAAAAGCACACAAGGCTGTGGACAGCATCTTTGATCAGGAATTTACGCTAGCTGAATTGCAATCCAGTCTCCTAAAGACCAAACCCAAAAAAAGCACCAGGGCCAGACCAGGTTACCAACGACATGATAGTCAAACTTGGGGGAAAAGGCTTGCTGACGATCCTGGAATTCATAAACAAGACGTGGAGAAGCAGTACTGTACCTACAGGATGGAAAACGGCTAACATTATCCCAATACTCAAAAAAGATAAACCACCAAGCGAAGTCAGTAGCTACCGGCCCATTTCCCTGACTTCGTGCGTTGGGAAAATGGCAGAACGTATGATAAATGCACGCCTCTACTGGTGGTTAGAGAAAGGAAAAGCCCTCCATCCTAACCAAGCAGGATTTAGAAGAGGAAGACAGACTGTTGACCAGGTAATCCGATTGGTACAACATATTGCCGATGCTTTCCAGGATAAAAATCATGTGGCCGCAGTTTTCGTAGACTTCAAGCGGGCATATGACAGAGTATGGAGAGACGGTCTATTTTTCAAGATGCAGAAGATGGGCATAGAAGGAAGAATGTTTCGTTGGATAAAAGATTTCCTCACAAATAGAACCATCTCCACAACGGTCAACGGAGCAACATCAGGGAAAAGAACCATCCAAGAAGGCCTCCCACAAGGCTCAGCCCTAAGCTGCACCCTCTTCCTCATATACATAAACGATCTGGCAGACTACCTTGAATTACCCAGCGCCTTGTTTGCTGATGACCTGGTCTTTTGGGCAGAAGGGAAGTCCCACTTACAACTGCAAAAGAAACTAAACCGTGCACTGGCTGCTCTAACAACCTACTGCAGCTTCTGGAAAATGGTGATCAACACGAGTAAGACAGTCTACACTATATTCACACTCAGCAACAAAACAGTAAAGAAAGAACTGGATTTAAAACTTGATGATGCAAAGCTAGCTAAAGAGAACAATCCGACTTATCTAGGGATACAGCTAGATACCAGACTCACATACAAAACACATGTTGAGTCCCTAACTGCTAAGGCCTCTAGAAGGCTAAACCTCATAAAGCGTTTGGCAAGCACTGATTGGGGATCCAATCAGAGCACCCTACGACGACTGTACTTGGGATACGTGCGCTCAGTTATGGATTACTCTCTACCCCTGCAAGCCACTGCTAGCCCAACACTCAGACTGAAACTAGATCGCATACAAAACCAGGCACTCAGATTCATCTGTGGAGGCTTGCGAACTACTCCGACCAGCGCATGTGAGATTTCTGCCAATGTGGAACCCCTAGAACTAAGGAGAGAGAAATCAGTCATTATCACGGCAGAAAGATTCTTGCGAGCTGACAAAGATGACCCCTGCAAAAACGTTATCGGTGACCTCAACTCCAGGTACCGAATTAAAAAGACATCTTTCACTAGAAGGTACCAAGAGCTTTCAGGGAAGCACTACATACCAGAGACTAGACTACCTACTCAAGTTGTGCCTGACCTACCACCCCACGTAGAACTAAAAAGACCAATAATACGTACAAACCTTCTACAACCCGCAAATAAAAGCCTCATACCTACGCTGCTGAAAACACTTGCTATGGAAACCATCTGTCAGTACGATGAAGACATTATCCATGCCTATACAGACGGGTCAGCTTTCAAAGCAGTAATAAATGCTGGATACGGGGCCATAATCATCCCACCCAGTACTAAAGAACCCGTCAAAATTGCAGGTCCCTGTGGTATCTGGTGCACAAACTACGAAGCCTAAGTAGTCGCCATCCAGAAAACAATAACTAGAATTTTTGAACTCTTTGAATCCGACGAAATGGAAGCAAATGATGTTGTAGTGTTCTCAGACTCGCAGGCTGCCCTCTTGGCAATAGGAAACTGGAAAACCAACTCAATCAGTACTATCCAGAAGGTTCAAGAAACATGCCACAAAATTATGAACTTGTACGGAACAGAAATATACAAGCAATGGATACCTGGCCACATAAACATCACATTAAATGAAGTTGCTGATAGACTGGCAAAGAAGGGAGCAAAAATGCCACAGATTGATCACCCACTGAGTATGTTAACAGTTAAACAAATAGTCAAAAACAACTGTAAAGAAGTTTGGCTGAACATGTGGGCATAGGCTAAAACAGGAAGAAGACTCTTCATTCACCAAACAGCCCCAAATAAGAAAGATGCTATGAACGATATCGAACGAAGGTACCAAACCAAAATCTTCAGATTGAGACCAGGCCACTCTACACTAAATGGCCACAGAAACAGACTAAGTTCACAAAATATAGCAAAATGTAGACACTGCCCTAACCCGTTAGAGACAGTAGAACACCACCTACTACAGTGCCCTGCACTTCAGGGACTGAGACAACAACTGCTACCACACAACCCATCCATAGACAATACACTGTAAGGCAGCTCAGAACAGCTTATACGAACTGCGCAGTACCATATAATGGCATCAAGGTCACCAAGAGCTGCCGCTCAGTGACAGTGGATCAAAGAAGAAGAAGAAGACGACGTGACAAATACGCACAGACGTGAAACAACTATGGATAATATATATGGGTAGGGGTTCGATAAACACATTAAATTAAGTTTTATTAAGTTTATTATCCCTTAAAAAAAGACTTCCCAACATCAAGCATATACATATCAATAAAAGCATGGTTTAAGACAAATGGAAATAACCCGATATTTCCCACCCCTCTTGTAGAGAAAGGATCCCAACAGAAGTTAATAACTCCAAAAGGTCAAAGGTTAACAATAAGGGTATGGAATAGTCAGTACAGGAAAAGAACGAGTTCCTAGTTAAGCTATTCCGTAAATAATCAGGTTAGTGAGGAAATTAAAAAAAGATTAGTATACTGATGGTAACAAGGGAAAAATATGCTTCTCTCTTTATGTTCTTTCACTCAGTCATTCTGTGGCCACACGCATACTCGCTTACCCAGTAGTTGTCGCAGATGTTCCTTGAAAAAAACACTAACAATAATATGACCCTACAGGGTTATGTGGTTTGCCAATTCCGGCCCCAGACTATCCTTTGTGCTTACTGCTAATGTTAAGGTAGTCGCCAAAGTTGGTGCGTTAATTGTTTTTTCCTGGATAAGTCATGTATCACTGCAGATAGTTGGTTGGAATAAGACGTAATTGTGATGGTCACCGTCATAGAAAGAAAAATATATTGTTTCTGTGCGGTCTAGCCTCTGGTTGCTGAGACACTCTGTTACGTTATGCAAATGTTAATAATAATTATCGGCTGTTCTATGAGTTGATGGCTGATTCTGAACAGTGTATTCTCTTGAGTATAATCCCTGTGGAAAAATACGGTCATAGGTTAGGTAAATTTATATATATATAGAAGCAGCAGTAGCGACCACCGGATACCTAGTACATAAAAAGAAAAAATGGATGAGAGAAGATACTTGGGATAAAATACAAGAAAGGAAAACAGCAAAACTTAAACTACTAGCGGCAAGTACACATAATGCAGTTGAATCTTGCAAACTATCTTATAACTTGTTAAATAAAGAAGTGAAGACAAAAACTCGAAGAGATAAAAGACATTTCATCAATGAACTGGCCGTAGAAGCTGAAAATGCTGCAAGAACTGGTAATAGTAGGTGCCTTTATCAAATTACAAAACAACTATGTCACCAGCCTACTGCTATGGAAACACCTGTTAAAGGTAAATTAGGGAATTCAATACCAACAGAAAAAAGAACAAATGAAGAGATGGGCTGAGCACTTCATGGAGGTGCTAAACAGACCACCACCAACAGTAACACCTGATTTTAATAATGAAACACTCACAACCACCTTGCCAATAACTTGCGATGAATTCACGCTGGACGAGATCAAACAAGCCGTTAAAAGATTAAAAAATTTTAAAGCTGCTGGAGTTGACGAAATTTCAGGGGAAATGATTAAAGCAGTTAATGACAACAACCTCTTGAGAATTTTAGATATTATAAATGAAGTATGGAGAGAACAACAACCACCACAACAATGGAAAGACAGTATTATTGTAAAGTTACCGAAGAAAGGTGATCTATCAGACTGTAATAACTGGCGTGGTATATCTCTATTATCAGTACCTGGAAAATTATTATGTTGCATGATGTTAGAAAGACTTAAATTGCATGCTGACGAAAAGATCAGAGAAGAACAAGCGGGTTTCAGGCCGAAACGATCATGTATTGATCAAATATTCACACTAAGAACAATTATAGAAGAATCAGTAGAAAGGCAATCGCCACTTATTATCACCTTCGTCGATTTTCAAAAAGCCTTTGATAGTCTACACCGCCCATCATTGTGGAAGATACTTACAATCTATGGTTTTCCAACAAAATATGTGAATATAATCAAAGCGCTATATGACAATGCAAGATGTTGTGTTAGAACAAATAAAGGGAATACAGAATGGTTTACAGTAGAAACAGGGGTTAAACAAGGCTGTATTATGTCACCACTACTTTTTGGAATAGCTATTGATTGGGTTATGAGAAACTATACCCACAATGAACAATTGGGTATAAAATGGACAAATGGAAAATTCCTGGGGGACCTGGATTTCGCAGATGATGTAGCATTCTTAAGTTCAACACCAAGACAATCCCAAGAAGCAATAAATAATTTGTGTCATCTCTCGGTTAAAATAGGTCTCCAAATAAATGCCTCTAAAACTAAAGCTATGAACTTTTCTAACGAGACCTTTGATATCATCTTGAACGGGGAAAAACTACAGAAAGTTGAAAGTTTCAATTATTTAGGCAGTAAAATGACTCAGGATGGTGACACAACAAGAGAAATCCATACTAGAATTGCTTTGGCAGCTAGCGCCTTCAATAGATTATCTAACATTTGGAAATTACGATCATTGAATATACATACCAAGCTTCGTCTGTTTAATTCAAATGTTATCTCAGTGTTAACATACGGCTGTGAGAGTTGGAAAATAACAAAATCATTGGAGAACAAGCTGAATACATTCGAGAACAAATGTCTTAGAAAACTCATGAACATCAGTTGGAAAGAATTCAAGACTAATCGACAAATAAGAGAAGACTCTAGGCAGAAATATGTCTCCGACTATATAAGGAAAAGACGATGGTCATATATCGGTCATGTCCTACGAATGCAAAACAACAGAATACCACTACAGGCGCTCACTTGGGTTCCTGAGGGTAAGAGGAAAAAAGGAAGACCAAAAGAAAACACTCAGAAGAACAATAATAAGAGAAGGAAGAACGTTGGGCCTAAATAATGTGCAAGAGCTAAGAGGAGTGGCGTCACAACGAACAACCTGGAGAGCACTGGTTTTCTGCCTTATGCGCCGTGTTTGGTGCTTAAAGAATTTATTATTTAATTTATTTATATATATATATATATATATATATATATATATATATATATATATATATATATGTGTATATATATATATATATATATATATATGTATATGTGTATATGTATATATGTATATGTGTATATGTGTATATGTGTATATGTGTATATGTGTATATGTGTATATGTGTATATGTGTATATGTGTATATGTGTATATGTGTATATGTATATGTGTATATGTGTATATGTGTATATGTGTATATGTGTATATGTATATGTGTATATGTGTATATGTGTATATGTGTATATGTGTATATGTGTATATGTGTATATGTGTATATGTATATGTATATGTGTATATGTATATATGTATATATGTATATATATACACATATACATATATACATATATACATATATACATATACACATATACACATATACATATATACATATACACATATATACATATATACATATATACATATATACATATATACATATATACATATATACATATATACATATATACATATATACATATATACATATATACATATATACATATATATATATATATATATATATATATATATATATATATATATATATATATATATATATATATATATATATATATATATATATATATATATATATATATATATATATACCTTGCCACAGCGGGCTGATCAAATTGATATAAAAATCTGGTAATGTTCAGGTCCAGTTTAATATGTTTATTGTTTCTAGATTTGTCTCTCTCATGAGTGAAAAAAAGTGGACCGCACAGGTCAAAATCGAAGACCCAATATTACAATAATATCTCTGGATAGCTTATAAGACCGCTAGTTTCCTGGTTTTTGATCAAGCCTAGATTTAGGAAGAAATACAAAACATTTAATCACAATATCAATATCCTATCCCGTCACGCGTAAGGTTTAGGATCTCTTATCCACTCCGTTATTAAATTAGATTAGAAACCACAAGTGTCTAGCTTATCTTATCGCTTTTAACACGTGATATAAACACTAGTCATTTATATATTACTCATAATGGATATTGTAAATTGTATTCCGTCAATTATCAATCGCCTAATTAGTTAATTAAAACCTTCTGGAATAAAAATAGCTATGCATTATTTAGTACACCATTTTTAGCATTTAGAAAATCCCAGTGAATTCTAATGATAAACTCAACACATAAAATCGCGAAAAATGCTAGTATCTATTACCGCTAACAGAAATGAATTAATCTCCACGAAATTCTAATACTACACTTCCACCATGGCTCTTAGAATCGCGAGCTAGATATTCGAAAAATTTTCTGAGGCGACTAGATAACTGATTTTCGGAGATTGGGCATTTATACAAGAATAGCGTTGTTTCGCTGAGAGATGAAGAAAGTCACGCCTTGGGCAATCAGGGGGAATCAACGGCGTTTTCTTCCAAGATAAAGAATTTCCTCCGTTCCATCTGTTCGCCGTTGAATCGACAAAAAGGCTTCTGATCTCGGCGATTGTCTCCCTGTCCGTACCACATCACAGGATTTCCTTCCCCTTGTAGAGACTTCAAAGCTGATTACCTTCCACGTGTTTTGGGCCGTGCATTCTGTCAGTTGTCGTAATACTAACGGCTCTGCTCGCCTAGGAGCTTCAGGCCAACGCACTGGGTTCGTCCCCTTTGAAAGGAATGACAGTTACGAATCTAGATAGACGCTCGTCAGCGCGTGAAACAAGAAAAATAAGCGTGGCTAAAATATGAGTTAGACAGATAGCGAAAAGGCATGGATTTAGAGTAACAAATCGTGTATACTAATGAGGAACAAAGGTGGGAACCTAAGGCGGACGGATTCATGTAGTCTATTTTACATAACATGTCACAGTTCGTCTCGGCTTGATGATATGAAACCATTTCATGTCTTCTATATGAAAATAGAGCTACTTATATCCGTAGCTTTCGGGCGATTGTTTTCTTCGATCTCATCCCTCTCCTCCTTCGTGCTCCAATTTCAACTCATAAAAGCTGCTCTCACATTTTGTTTTCAGGGTATGTATTCTACTTTGAAAGAATACACGCTTAGGAGCAACGCCTAGCGCATGATCTTCGCGTTGAATTCCTTATTGGCTCTAAGAAAAGCCAGTGGAGCATGATCTGTCTGCACTGTGAACGACACTCCATACAGATATTCATGGTGCCTTCTGATTCCATGAACCAGTGCTAGACATTCCCGCTCCACGGTCGAATAATTTCGCTCTGCTGCATACAATTTACGGCTGCCGTATGCAACTTGGAATAACAGGTTCGGATTTTTGTCGTCTGCTTGGAGCAGAGTTGACCCAATGCCTTGATGCGATGCGTCGACCCGCAATATGTAGTCTATTTAAATAACATGTCACAGTGGTCCACGCGGATAAATATTATTTTTATTTAGTATATTCATCTCATACTATTTAGATGACATGATAAAAGCAGCAAAATCATGCAAGAAAAATAGTCTAACGATCATTTAGCTTTCTCGACTTGAACAAGGCAATTGTAACATCTTCCGTCAAAGTTTAACATTTATAATGATAGCGAGGCAAAGATCATACACTACTGAAAAGTTCCAAGGACTACACATCAAGTAATTTTTATACAGCAGCATTACAATTCCGTGCTTCTTTTCAGACATATGGATGCGAGTTAGACATCTGGATGCGAGTCATGGGCAATGACTACAACGCACAAAAGCCAGATCCAAACCTCAGAAATGAGGTATTTGAGGAAGGTGGTTGAAGTAACAAGAAAATATATGGTCCGTAACCAATCAAGGCCTAAAATCCCACCCCCTGTAGACCCAAGTAGAACAGTCCCAACTAAGATGGTTTGGCTATGTCTGCAGAATGGGAGAAGATCGGCTACCACGACAAGCATGGGAAACAAATGAGACGACCCAGAGTCCGCTGGGAGGACAACATTAGACAGTCTTTGAAGGACCAAGGACTAGAATGAAACCAGGCCAGGAGGAAGACAGCCGATAGGATAGTCTGGCGCTCTCTCTTCCAAACCTCTACACCTTACGGTAGAAGGGGAGCGACTAAGTAAAAAATCTTTTCTTTTCACGAGAACCACCCAGTGTTATCTGACAATTCTGGGTGGTCAAGCAGAGAATGAGAAAAATCTTAAATCTAAATATATTATGTGAAAAGGATGATAAAATATAAAATAAAAATGTTTTTAAGGCATAATTTATGGTAAACATTTCTGGATATAAAAAAAATAAAAAAGTAAAAACTGTTTACATTTTTTAATAGTAACAGTTTTAATTACTAATTCATGTGTGGCTACATCGATAAGGAATACTTTATGTTACCAAGTTCTGCCAACAATGGAAGCGTACGTGTGAAAGGGCAGGTGTTAACTAATAAGTCTGGCTGTGTTATTAGTTACAAAGGTATCGCAACTTTGGTGGCCGCTCTAGTCTGCCGCCTTCCCTTACAAATCTAAGACCGCCTGCATACACGCCTTTTTCCATCCGAAGAATTTACGGTTGTAAGTGGCCCTTTGAAGGCACTGCGCAAGTTCCAGGTCACACTGACACGTGTTATAGGCACATGGTGATCTCGTTCGCGAATCTGTGGAATAGGATAATTAGCTTCATTTTCTGCTGCGTTTTACTCAAGTCTAGTGTTTTAAGCTTCTTCTTGTATATCTGCGAGATAAAAAAAATATGGTAGATGTAGTTCTGGAGGTGTTGACGCCACTGATGAAATTTCGTTGAAATTTTAGGAAAGACCTCCCTGTAACGATATTATCTCCTCTGCTCCGTTGTAGTGGTCCAATAATGGCCAAACCCAGAGTGTAATGATGAGGGACTTCAAAGGAATTAACCTTCGCTCAAGATTACTCTTGGCAGAGATATAAATAGAAGAATGATGCTTCTACTTAAGGGAGCCTTGCAGGAATTTAAAAAACAAGCAAGCATAACAACTGAGATCATCTAAGCTGTCATGAAATTGTTTATTCCTCCGCACCTTCTGTGAGGAAATATTGACTCGTAATTTTTAGCACCCAGCTGAAAGTGATTCAGCAAAATCTTAATCTAATAGCTCTATCTGATGTATTTAGAACAATATGAGTTATTCGGGTACAGACAAACACTCCACTCGATATTGATTAATCCAACTAAAGTTTTACAGTTACAGATAAACAGGTTTAATAATCACGTACAGTTTAACAATGTAAAATAAATAAAGTTGTTTATAAAACAGATGCGGTGATATTAATCATCATCGGATGATTTAAACTAAGGTGGAAGTTACGGAAAATTGTGAAATGCAGGTTGGTTGCGCTGTTATAGTACTTAGCTTCCGGTGTGGGGTCTATTGGCGTCTGCTTCAGCCGCTGTTGGTTCCCACAGGTGCCTTGGACTGTACTTCTCTCTAATAGTCAAGTCTGGTGGCTGTAAGACGTCTCGTGCATTAAGGCTAAGATAATTACTAAGGTTATCAAGCGTCTTCAAGACCCGTCTGATGTTGGTGTCTAGTGTCGACTGCAACTTGAATCACAAACTGAAAGGAGACAATGTCTCTGCTAAGTATTGAGTCTCCTCAAACAGTCATCAAGAGACCCCAACTTCCATACATCACTTCATCTTCCTCAAATATTTTACCTTACCTTCCCTTAGCATTTATTTTAACCCCAGGTGAGTCGGATGAAGTTGTTTTTGGACAGCGGAAGGCGGTAATATATATATATATATATATATATATATATATATATATATATATATATATATATATATATATTATATATATATATACTGAAGCACATTAAAAACGCACCACCTGTATAATCCAGGAACAGAGTGTGAAATGTAAATATAAGTGTGTACAAGTTTACATATTTGGAACCTTTATTCATTTTCCTATGAATCCTTGCTGGTCATTAATTTGTACATTTGATTGTTATGAAATTCATTGCATTCTGTGCAGGCAAGGCAGAAAACAAAAAATACAAAAAAATGCACGTGCGTTATCCTGCTGGAGAAGCTGCAAGTCTGGATAAATTGTGAACGCAGGAGCAACCAGTGCATCCAGAACCTCATCTCGATATGTCACAGCATTAACATTTCCACGGAAGACGCGAAGAGGCAAGCGATGGTGAAAACTGAATCCTCCCCAAATGTGAATACTCTTCTTCTTCTTCTGCCACCTCCAAATCGGTTGACACAGCAATCTGCAAAGCGCTCTTCACACCGTCGCTAAATCCGCATACGTCCATCTGCAAAGGATATGTTGAATCTGTTCTCGTCTGTGAATAGGACAGCATTCCACTGCAGTCTAGTCCATCTGATATGTTGCTCTGCCCATTGCAGGCGCTGCTAACGATGTCTGTGAGTCAAGTTTGGCCCAACATAAGGTCGTCTTGCAGTAAGGCCTGTATCTCTGAGTCGTCGTATGACTGTCATTCGAGAGACTTGCCCATGTCTACCCACTATTGCTCTTGCTGTTTGACTTGCCGGGAGAGTCAATTCCTTAGGTGACTCAGCACAATATGACGATCTTGCGCAGGGGTAGTAACTCGTGGTTGGCCACTCCGAAGTCTCTCCCGGGCACTGCCAGTGGTTCCGTAACGTTCATTGAGACGTACAATAGTGCTGTGGTGGCAATTCATCCTTCTGGCAATGGCCCGCGAGCTCATTCCGGTCTCCAACATACCAATGGCTCGTTGGCGGTCGTTTTCAGATAGTCGTGGCATTTCAAGCACATGTACTGGGTGTTTTGTCTCAACGGCCTTTTTATACCGAGTATACTGCCACAACGCGTACACATTTTCAGGGTCATAGCTGTTGAGAATCGTGTTGCACGTGTAACTTTCATCGTTTTCATGTAGTCTGTACACACACCCATGGGTTGAATCTTGCACTTTCCATTCCAGCAGCCATTCGCTCTCTACCTCATGGCAAACACGGGGAAAATCCATTCCCACACTTTTTTTTTGCCAGCTTCTCGGCATTAGTATATATAATAGTGGTGCGTTTTTAATGTGCTTCAGTATATATATATATATATATATATATATATATATATATATATACGAGCGAGAGAGAGAGAGAGAGAGAGAGAGAGAGAGAGAGAGAAAGAGAGTATGACCATTTCTACTGTATGACCATTTCGCCCTAAAGTGCTCGTATAGTAAATATGTACACGATGAAATCATCACCCACCCCCTGCTCTCTATGGAGCCTGGGACCACCTCTGCTCTTTGTTCCTTATGAGAAAACCCACACGAAGCAGTCACCAGCTTTTGCAGTGGTGGTTCATGTGTAAACTTATGTGCAGTGATGAGGTTCCAAGCCTCATATGCCACTGTACGTCCACAAGCAATGTGTACATGTCAAAATACAATTACAAAGTGATAAAATGTGCATGTTACAACTTACTCCACGTTTTTCCGTGCAAGCAAACACTTTTCGGTCAGGAAACGTCCGAATATTGTCGGGCGACTATTTAAGTTACTGTACCTTTCAAGTGAGTTAGGTGTCTAACTGAGTGATCTTAAAGTTGGTTCCTAGAACTTAAAACGTGAAGTGATCTTTGATGTTACTCTCTTCTAATCTTAGAATTCATGTCCAGTCCTATGGCCTGTCCTATATTTTGGGTCCTAATATTCCGTGTTCCTGGCTGCTTAATATTTCTTGGCGAAATTAGAAGTCAGTGAAGTAGTCTCGGTGCAGAATATAAACGAAATTTTCACATACACACCCAGGCTGCTACTTAGAGGAGAATTTCAATCAGGAACAGTATATCTTAGCATCTCAAACACCTAACCAATTACGAATAAGTGTCTGCTTTTTTTACCTACCCTCATGTAGAACATTACTACATGACAACATAAGATATTGTGTGGCCGTTGGTGATGGTTGTCTACTATACCCTACTTCTACCTTGTGTTGATCGTATAGTGGGTTCAAATCTCTACCCTAAACAGTATGCAGCTTTTAATTTGATGGTGTTAAGATGACCTCTTGCTCACAGACGACAAAACAGTTCAAAATTGACAAGTGATGTATGTCACGTGAAAGATAATTTATTTTACCATCTTGTCCATAATTTGATTACTCCTTTAAATGTTCTGTTTTCCGAGACATTTTGTATTTTCGTTTCTTTCATATTCTTCTTTCTTTCATTTTTCACCTTCTCAACCCCACCCGAGGTTGTTTACGCTGGCCAGCTGCGGTCAGCTAACGCTAGACGATAATGTTACGTCAACGCACCTGTTCGACCAGAGAAACATTTCCCGGGTCCGCTTTAAGTGTTAGAACGAGCCAAGACGGTTTCTGTGAAAGAAACGGTTCGTTAGCGGCGGGTACCCTTTGTGGTCCCAACAGGGGAATTTCTCTGGTCGCTTTAAAACGTTTGATGACGAGCGGCTGGTACCCTTTAAGGCCTGGGTAACGAGTGTGATCTGTTCCAGGGGAAGATAACAACCCGCGGTCAGTCTTTGGGTTTTCGCCCCTTAGACAAGATAGAGCATAATGTTATGCATTTCTCTACCTGGGGAACTTTCGCACGATTTCTTTTGTCTTACTCTAGATTACGTCTTTCGCCGAACTTCTGTAGAAATACGCACGCCAGGTGTTCGGGGGGAGCGTCCCTTGTGATCTATAAGAGTAGACTGGTTTTAATAGACAAAGAGATTCGTGAATTTCCTGGCCCGAGATAGACCATTATGGAAATAAGGCAAACATTAACACAGAACTAAATGTTTTTCGCCTATTTCTTGGCATTTTTCGGGTTTCAGGGAGACCGACTCGCGAGAGCAGATTCCAGTCAGGCGAAGAACGAAATATTCTCTTCGATCTAGAGGGTTCTGAATACCGCTAGCGTCACGAATCGTCAACCCCGTTCCTGAATCAAAACCCCCTTTTGTCAACGCCAAGTTAAGCTCACGCAGTGCAACGGAGCCAACGCTAAATCTGGAATCGCCAAACGCAGTAGTAGTTCTCTACTCGCCTATTGGATTACCAGCCAGAGCATTGCGGCTTCCAGAATATCAAACCCGCCCAGCATGCCTATAGCAGAATTCCATATCACCCGCCTTTTTTGTGCCTAAACGGGGCACTCAGCAAACCACAGCCAAACCAGTTTAAACAGGATTTACAGCCAAGCGGAGCCTTGCGCCGATAAGCGCGCCTGGGTCTCTTTGTCCTCAAGTGACTTCTTCTGGTGTATTTCCTGGATACTTAAAACCTCGCACGTCAGCAGGAGATAAACAGCGTCCCCCGGCCCAACTCGCGCCAGTAGGGGGGTCACCAACGATAGCGCCTATACAGTGATGTTATTCAGGTTAATTCCATCACCGATGGAGGATATATACGAAAACACCACTTACTGGAGTTACTTCAGCTGGTCCCCGAAAACCGAAGGACTGTCACTCGATTATTTATCTCTTTGTGTTCTACAGGTTTTATGAATGGTGATCTGTGTGTGTGTGGTTGTTGGTGTATATGATTATTTGATGAATATTTGATTATTGAGGTAATTTTATGTTGTTGTGATGATATGCATTATTTTCATGCTTTCCTCCTTTAATAAATTTTACACATTTATTAATACGCTGTTCACGACCTTTCCATCCATATTTGTATTTTTAGCTCTTTACTATAATCTCTATGTATGATAAGAGAAAAGAGAGAGAGCAGGAGGTGCTTAGACAGTAATAGTGAGTTGAGGCCTGGAGAGAGAGAGATCCTTTGAATAAATCTTCTTCCAGGTTGTCTCAAGTCCATCTCCTATTTACACCTTATCTAAAGTGTAATCTATAACTCTGTCAGTCCACTATCCCTTGTCGATTTCACTGCAGTTGTCCAACTCGACAAATACTCTACTACTTTAACTCAACCACGACAATGTATGATCTCAACGGTCGATGATTAACTTCACTCTGGCAGCAGTAGCAGAACAACGTTGAACTTTATTTACATAAAATAAAGTAAAGAATGTGAAATGATGTGCACAACCTTCCCATGAGGTTGGCCGAATAATACAGCAACAATTTCAAATCAATTATTTAACAATGTCGTGCTCTCTCGTTCATTCTTGCTGCTTCAGTATTTCTAGCTGTCTTTTATTAGTTAGGGTGGTCATGACTTGAAAACTACTGCTGTCGATATTTTCTGCCCTCTAAATTCTTCATATGTAACCACTGTCCTTCAAAATGTTCTGATATACTTCTTCTTTTTCAGTTTATTTTCTGTTGTCTTTACTTGGTGTATCTTAGAGAAACTGGCCTACCGCCAGGGTTGTTGGTTTACCAAGCTACTATTCTGCTCGCTAGTCTGTCACTTGTCTACTACTCTGCACTACCAGCAATAGATTCGTAAATGTTCAACGTACCTGGTTTGTTTCGAAAACACACACATTTTCTTGTACTGGCAACACTGGCATTCTTGTCCACAGAATAAATATAACTAACTGTCATAGTGGCGTACAAGCGATTGAGCGTCTAGACGATAGTTTCATATTTCTGTCACCACAGAAATCAACCAAACTCTTGGCATATCGTCCGATAATAACTCTCAATTCAGCTTGCCACTTCTAAATCACTTTAACACACTCAAGCAAAACTTGCTTCTAAACGCTATCGCGTTACGAATCTGACTGATTTAATTTTAACCTTCTATTTACCACTACGACTATTTCCGAACTTTCTAGATCGACTTGTCTCACAAACAACTCAATAGTGAGTTCACTATTTCATTCACCGCACGAGAAATGTGATCGCATAGGCTAACTCAGTTTAGCAAACTCAAGACAAAAACTAAACTCAGCACTTTTCCTCAAGGGACGTAAAACACTACTCTTGACCCCCAATCTCCTTGTTATATGGGTTATTCCCCATTGATTATAAATTTACAAGTCCGTTACTTTTCATCATAAAAATGTTTCTAACTGAATTTTCTCTACCTCTAACTGTTACAATTGCTCTGTATATGTGATTTTCAAACTCCCTAACCATGTGAGATCTTGTTTCTTCCGTTTCGCCTGTCATATTTACAAACTCACTATTCACTGATTTAACATTATAATCTCCTCCAAGATGCTTCTTTTTGGCAGTTGATCACAACAAAATATATCTGCCGGAAGCATTACATCACTGTCCGTGTCTTAATCTTTGCCAAGATTGTTATCCTCTTACATCCCACTGACATCAATTGTGTATTTGGGCACGTCGTGTTTGCAAACTAGCACCTTATCATGTGACAACATGGTTTCATGGGACCTACTATTTTTTTTCTTCAGCCTTATCTGAGAAGGTTTGGCATGCGATCTCACTACCCATGAGATCAGGGGGGAGTTTGACATCATTAGGACCCACTGGTTCTGAACAAAATGATCATCCTGTACTGGGAACCGAACCTGGTACCTTTAGAATTAGAGGAGTACGCCCTATCTTTTATCCACTCCGATCCCCCAGTAAGGTGTAGGGGCTACCAACGGTTACGAAGCCAACCGGGCATTGCAAGAAGCACTAATAAACCGTTATTTAGGTGGCCTTGCTTGGCGAGGACGTCAGCGTGGGTAAAAGTATAAAGGTACAATTAAAGTAACCCATAACTTCCACAGAAGAAATCACTGAAACGTTTGACTCGTAAGATACCGGATCAGACATGTAAGTCAAATATACTATAATCAGGCTGCTTGAAGGACGGAATGAATTAGTCCCTGCTGGGCATGACTGGAGGGTAAACTCAATGGGAAAGAAAGGTCGTCAGAAAAAAAAAATATTATGAGCAGGACGATAGTCCTCCACACCACCAGTTCCCATATTATTAATACAAATAAATGGAAACGAACTCGCTTTCTACTATATGGTGTAATCTACACACAAACACACACGCGTTATATATATATATATATATATATATATATATATATATATATATATATATATATATATATATATATATATATATATATATATATATATATATATATATATATATATATATATATATATATATATATATATATATATATATATATATATATATATATATATATATATATATATATATATATATATATATATATATATATATATATATATATATATATATATATATATAACCTCCATTTCCATTTTTTTTTCCCTTAACCAGCGGCACTTGGGCTTTCAGCCCTTCGGCCCAATGACATGTCATTGCGAGGCTGGGGAACCTGAGGACTTTCCTTCCAACCCGGTCAGGAGCGAACTCTTTCCTATCCACAGAGGGTTTATCTCAGGAGCCATTCAGATTATTTAGTCAAAATCCCGGTCGCCGACGCCCGGGCTTGAACCTTGAAAACCTGGTCGCCAGTACAACGTTGTAACCATTACACCAGCGCGGCTCCCATCTCCATTCCCATAAACTCACTGACATGCACTTCTACACTTTTTGACTTTATCCTATTTTCTCCCCTCACTAACTGGTGTCATACGGCTCAAAGTAGCTCAGTGGTGACTGTAGGGCAAAGGTATGCTAAAAAAATATGCGAGAAGATGGATACTGACAAATTGTTGAAAAAAACAAAAAAACAATAACGAACATACACATTTCTGTTGCTAGTCCGCATAGCCCAAAGACAAAATGAATAAAACAATAGTAGTACAAGTAAAAACAGATAGGATTAAGGCACTCACTGGTACACCTGCACGTCTTACTGCTGTCACACATCAGGGAGTAGGGCACAATGTGAGGAGGAGTTGTTTTGTTACATGACTCCATATCATAGCAGTTGTCATGGACGCGACAACAACTGGAGTGAGGAATAAAAGCATCAGTCTATCTATCTATCTATCTATCTATCTATCTATCTATCTATCTATCTATCTATCTATCTATCTATCTATCTATCTATCTATCTATCTATCTGTCTGTCTGTCTGTCTGTCTGTCTGTCTGTCTGTCTGTCTGTCTGTCTATCTATCTTTCTGTCGGTATGTTTAGTTGTTACTATATCCGTCCGTCTGTCACTCTCACTTTCTGTCTGTCACTCGGTCTGTCACTTCGTCTGTCACTCTGACTGACCCTCTGTCTGTCTTGTCTGTCTGTCTCTATGTCCGTTCATTCATTCATTCATCCATCCATCCAGCAATCTGTCTGTCTCTTATGTATGTATCTGTCTGCCTTTATATACTTAATTTTTAGAGATTTATTGTACATCGTGTCTCCATTAATTTATTCATTTCAATTTGTTTCTATTCTTACGTCTTAGTATCATTATGAGATACTGCATAGTTTATTACAGTTACATCAATATTTAATCAATTACTTGTCTACTTCATCAACAGGAGGAGAGGGGGAGGAGCCTAGGCCACAATAGCAACCGTATCTGATATAGTCAAAGCAGTTCCTGCCAGTATAATAGGTTATCAAAGGGCACAGCTGCAGAACAGTGCGTTTGTGACGATCGTGTGATTGTTCCTTGGTCCGCGCTCCGGTAACCGCGATAGCTGTTTTGAGATTTAAAAAAAAAAACTGTTACAAGTACGCTACAATGTTATTCTTGTAATTAGCACAATTCAAGTTTTCTTCTAATTTTGTCATTTGATATTATTGTAGAATATTCTGGCCTGTAAAAAGCGATTGCCATTCATTCTAATTCACATTTTCAAGTTTCAGATACTTCCTGTGGGTGAGCTCTGCCCTTGCAGACATCTAGAGTTAGTTGTTTTAAGTCTTTTCCTTCACGATTTGTTTGTTATATTATTGCTGGCAATAAACGTATGTGATAGTTATGTGATATTAATTTTAATTTACAGCCTTCGCCCTAGAGTTGTTTAAAGCACGGGTAAAGGTAGAGTAAGAAGCAGTAGGGAAGAACTGCGGCAACAACAATGGGAAAGTGGTAGCGTATTAGACGGTCTAAGGGATGAAACTAGAATTATAATAGGAGCTGTTATGGTTACGAGTTAGTGGAAGCTAAGGAAATCTCCTATCTTAGACGAAGACAGGTACGGTCGTAGTGACGATCGTTCTGGTAAAGTAACATGTTATAGCAAAGAACTTGAAAATTCACGGACATGTCTATATAAAGGGCGGTAGAAGACAAGAACACTGTCCCGCACATACGCTCCGATGAATTAACTGACAGTAGAAGACGTAGAGCACAGATAGTTTCTCGTGGCTGATGCTCAAGCCATGGTTTGCGGTGTCTAAATTGATATAGAAACTACAAGCAGAAGAATATTTTTAAAACAGTAGAGTTTATATCAACAGTGATGAACTTCAGAGTGTGCTGAAATTCTACAGAGGGTATGTACATTTCGACACGTGACAGTTAAGAAGAGAAAACCACGCGCCTTGTGTTTTGGAAGGACAGTCGAGTTTATGTCGACAGTGATGAACTTTAAGTGTGTTGAAATTCTACAGAGGGTATGTACATTTCGACTCGTGACAGTTTAGATGAGAAAACCACGCGCCTCGTGTTTTGGAAAGTAACCACGTGTCTTGTGCAGGCAGAGCATGATAGAAAGAGACATGTATTTGGGCCAATGACATTTCTGGACGATGGTTGTTGGTTGTTCGTCCATCACGGGTGATGAAGACCACTCTGTTCATCCAATTATTTAAGAATATGTTAGGTTAGTCTATGGGTACGAAGGTGACTGAAGAGCCCGATGCGGGCCTGGAAAGATCTTGGACAGTGTGGGCAGGGAATGTTTGCTTCATGTGAAGGTTTTATTTCACGGTCCTTTCTAGCTTGTCTCCGCTGTTCTGCTGCTGCTCTTCTGGATGATTCGCATGCCACTGCACCTTTACGAAGAGATGTGCGCCAAGCAGTTCGGTCTTGCGCAGCAGCTTCCCATGTGTCTGGGTTTATGTCAAAGGTTTTCAATGACGTCTTTAACGTGTCTTTGAAGCGCTTCTTTTGGCCACCATGGGAGCGTTTACCCTTCTGCATCTCACCATAAAAGAGTATCTTTGGCAGTCGATGGTCTGGCATGCGGACTACATGACCTGCCCAGCGAATTTGTGACTGCATCAGAATAGTATCAATACTAGGGATACCAGCTCTGTCAAGAACGGCGGTATCCGGGATCTTGTCTTGCCATTTGATGTTCATTATCTTCCTGAGACAGACTGTATGGAAGTGGTTTAGCTTCTTTACGTGGCGCCTGTATACAGTCCATGTTTCACATGCATATAGCAGCACTGGAAGCACCGCAGCTCTGTACACCTTCAGCTTTGTCTGTAGACTAATGCCACTTCGATGCCAAACGTTGGTGTATAGTCTGCCAAATGTGCTGCTGGCTTTGGAGATCCTGGTGTTCACCTCATCATCAATGACAATGTTCTGGGATAGTGTGCTACCAAGGTATGTGAATCTGTTCACAACATTCAGTTTCTCACCATTAACCTTGATGACTGGCTCAGTATAAACTGTGCCAGAAGCTGGTTGGTACATGATTTCTGTTTTCTTTGTGTTGATGGTAAGCCCAAAGTTGGCGCAGGCTTCGGAGAATCTATCCACACTATGCTGCAGATCAGCCTCTGAGCCAGCATTGAGGGCACAATCATCAGCAAACAGAAGATCTCTGATGGTGTGTGATTTGACCTTGGTTTTTGCTTGAAGCTTCCTAAGGTTAAACAATTTTCCATCAATACGATAACTAATGTCGATTCCTGTGTCCCCGTCTCTAAAAGCATCAGTCAGCATAGCAGAAAACATGATACTGAACAGAGTCGGTGCAAGTACGCACCCTTGTTTAACTCCATTTGAGACGGGGAAAGGCTCTGATAGCTCACCGTTTTCCTGAACTCTAGCCTGCATTCCATCATGCAGTTGCTGCACTATTGTGATAAATTTCTTTGGGCAGCCGTATTTTGCCATGATCTTCCATAGACCCTCTCTACTGACCGTGTCGAACGCCTTTGTCAAGTCGATGAAAGCTGTGTACAGGTCACAGTGCTGTTCTTGGCATTTTTCTTGTAGCTGTCTTGCAGCGAACACCATATCTGTGGTTCCACGTTCTTTCCGGAATCCACACTGACTTTCAGGTAAAAGACCTTTGTCAAGATGAGCCGTAAGGCGATTCAAAAGGATTCTGGCGAATATCTTCCCAGCGATTGATAAAAGAGAGATGCCTCGATGATTGTTGCAGTCTTGGCGATTACCTTTACGTTTATATAGATGTATAATTGAGGCATCTTTGAGATCGTGTGGGATGGTTTCACTCTGCCACATTTGCTGGAAGATCATATGAAGTTTCTCTATCAGAACTGCACCGCCATCTTTATAAACCTCAACAGGAATTGAATCGGAGCCAGAGGCCTTTCCACTAGACAGTTGACGAATCGCTTTTTTAGTTTCCTCCAGAGTTGGTACATCATCTAATGCTTCATTTATAGGAATTTGGGGCAGGCGGATGATGGCTTCGTCGTTAATAGATGATGGCTGGTTCAAGATATTATTAAAATGTTCAGCCCAGCGTTGGAGAATTTTTTCCTTGTCTGTAATTAGTGTTTTTCCATCTGCATTAAGGAGGGGAAATGATCCTGATGATGTTGGACCATAAACCGCTTTGAGTGCAAGGTAAAAGTTTTTCAAGTCATGGCTGTCAGCAAAGCCTTGGATCTCATCTGCTTTATTACTCAGCCATGAATCCCGCATCTGGCGTAGTTTATGTTGGACGATTCTACGCATGTTGTTGAAAGCGTCTTTCTTGGATGTAGATTTTGGATCATTTAAATATGCTTTATGGAGATGGTGTTTCTCAGCCAACATCTGCTTTATATCATCTGAGTTCTCATCAAACCAGTCATTTTGTTTCTTGATGGAAGGACCCAGGACCTCTGTAGCAGTGTTGTAGATCTGCTCACTTAGGGCTGCCCAATTTGTTTCCACACTTTGGCCGTCTAGCGAGATAGATTTGAGACGGTCTTTAAGGTGTCAGTAAATGACTGTTTGATTTTTGTCTTCTTTAGTTTGGTGACATCCAGCCTCTTTTGAGTTTTCTTCCACTGAGGGCGCCTGGCTGGTTGGATACGAATTTTAAGTTTAGATACAATGAGGCGATGATCAGTCCAGCATTCGGCACCACACATGGACTTGGTCATCCGGTTATCTTGCCTGTCCTTCTTCCTAACAATTACATAGTCAATTAGGTGCCAATGCTTTGAGCGAGGGTGCATCCAGGAGGTCCTGTTGCGGGTAGAAAGTCGAAAAATGGTGTTGGTGACAAGGAGGTCATGTTCTGCGCAAGTCTGGAGGAGACGAAGTCCATTACTGTTACAGCGACCCACGCCGTACCTACCAATAGTGCCATTCCAGGAGATGTTATCTGAGCCTACTCTTGCATTAAAGTCACCAAGAATGATGAGCTTATCTGCTTTAGGAACTGATGCAATGACTGCATGTAGCTCTTCGTAAAACTTATCCTTGACATCATCCTGGTTTGTCATAGTTGGTGCATATGCGCTAATGATGGTAGCATGTTTTCTTCCATAGAACAGAGGGATCTTGACCGTCATGAGTCGGTCATTTATTCCCTTTGGGGGCCCCGCTAACTTGCTGACAATTGCTGTTTTGATTGCAAATCCAACCCCTGCTTCTCGTCTTTCTTCAGTTCCTCTTCCGCTCCAAAGAATGTATAACCTGCACCCTTTTCGCAAAGTTGGCCCTCGCCTGCAAGTCGAGTTTCACTCAGTGCTGCTATGTCAATGTTGTACCTGGCCAGTTCTCTCCCAATCAGAGCAGTTCGTCTCTCAGGTCTGTTTGCGTTAAAGTCTTTGTCAAGTAAAGTGCGCACATTCCATGCGCCTAGAATGAGGGGGAAAAATCTGTCCTTTCTTTTTCTTATATGTCGACCGCCGAAGTAGGGTACCCACCAACCGCGGTAAGCTGGTTAGGTAATGGTGAAGCAGGCAATGTTTAGGGCACCTTTTCTAGCCCCTTCCTCATGCCATGGAGGTGAGCAGTGCTTTCCTAAAGAGGGCTGCTCAGTCACTCAGGGGGCTGCCGAATCCCACTGCTGCTCCGATCAGTGGAAGACGACCATATGGCCTGAGCCGCCTGTGTGTAGGTCTGCGACTACGACTGCCAGCGTACCCACGCCTGCCGCTTCGCCGCTCGCCCATCGCCACAGGACTTGTTGTGAGTGGATGGATGAATGGATGAAAGAGTGACTTGCGCGGTGATTTGGATTAAAGTGAGGAAGAGTTGCGCAATTCGTCGACCTCACTCTCTCGCCTGGGTCCATCTCAATCCAGTGGCAAGACAAGTCAAGACGACTGGAGATGAAGTCAGGTGCAGTGGATGACCAGGGCTTTCTACGTGCCTCGCCGTGCTCCTTACGCTCCACAGCGCGTTGCTGGTAATCGCCGTCATGCCCGTTGAACCAACAGGTGGTTTCTTCCGCGCAGTCTATCGAATCCAGTCTTCGCATGCATGGGTAGGCAGACCCTAACTCACCGAAGGTTTATAACCATTCGGCTACCCTCACCTAGTTTAGCTGGCCTGTCAAAGCCGTCCGGGGGTGGCCGCTGTCGCATGCTGACAGCTACGAGGAGCCACAGGTGAGAGCTGGATGCCAGGTTTGGACCAAAGGTGGCTGAGCTGCCCTAAAAAGGGCATGACAGCTCCTTCACCAGAGGTACTACCAATACCTGACTTCCCAACACCCCCAAGGCCAATGACATTTCTGGACGATACTAATGAATCAAGACACAACAATGAGGAAGCATCCTAGTCTTGGTTAAATTACAATAACACTGGCGGCAGGCCAGTTTTTCATATACAGTACCCATACAGTTACGTCGGACACAGTGACAAAGTGAAGAATCAGAATTTATAGAAGAATATTTGAAAGTTGAAATATAAGTTGACAGGTTCATTCGATGACCAGAAGTAAGGAGAAGACTTGTATCGTACTCAAGTTAATTCAACAAATTACAGGTACCCAAGCCCAGGATAGACCTATTTAAGACAAGTTTGGTTTACTCAGCTGCTCATCTTTGGAACAATCTTCCCAACGACCTAAAAAACGTGCACAGTCCCTACTCATTCAATCGTAGACTGTTTAAATATTTTATGAGTGCTACTTATATGCCGTCATAACTGATTATGCTTCGAATTATTGTCTAATATACTGGATAAAGGGCCGAAACACTTGTTTGACGGGGGGGGGGGTGGGGGGGTGGGGGGGGTGGGGGGTGGGGGGGGATTTCTTCTTGTGATCAGATTGCCTCTTGTTGTACAGCTCTTCATAGAGTTTCCTATCTTATGGAGGCTCTGATGATCTAGTTTTTCATTACAATATACTTATTTTCAATTTTGTAATCAGGTACTGTTAATGTAAACTGTTATATTACCTTATAATGTTGCATTGCCCTTAAACTAATACTTTAAGTATGCTGGAGAATGTTTGAAGAGCAGTAATAAAGATGAGAGACAGGAAGAACAGAATGCAAGAGAGGACTGTGTGCCCGATTATCAACCCTTGGAAAATTAATTTCTATCGTATCTGGAAAATACGACTTCGAAATTAAAGCCGTAGTAATCATGTAAAGTGCCTTTAATTCGTATCAGATTCTAGCAAATATTAAAACGGTTTACAAATGTTCGCCAAAGTTTTAAATACAAAAATTTATCAAATTCGGTCCAGACAGTCTGACGGATGGACACACAGATGGAAAGACAGACAGATGGAAAGACAGACAGAAGACAGAACAGAAACAGACTATCTACCTAGTCTGTCTGATTCTGCTCTTGAGTTAGGGAAGGCAAAGACAGCAGGAAAGGAGCTGGTTACCCCACCTCATTATGCTGGACCTAGTATTGTGATGGCTTTAACAATTCCCTCCCTACGGCAGTATCTGCTATTGTACTCAAAGCCGCTCAAGTCTGGTAAAATCTCTCGCATACATTGGAAAACACACTGAGTTCCTAGTCATCCAATAGCAGACTGTTGGAAGATTTCACGAGCTCTTATAATACACCATCCTAATCTGATTATGTCTCTAATCATTGACTAATTTAATGTATGAAGCCTTCGATTTTTGTCAGTCTGTTTGTTTGTTTGTCTTTTTTTCATTTAATTTAAGAAAAATTATTTTAAAAACATACTTTGATTATGATGGATATTGCAAATTGTGATAAAGTACATTGATACAGCGATAAAAGTATTATTTATAAGTATAAAAGCCCAATTTATATAAGTAGAAACACTATAGTATATTTGCAACGCGCCGTTTTCCCCCCTCCAGTCAACGCATTGATTTTAGCAAGACAGAACGTAATGTATAAGGGTGCCGTGACCTTAGATTATAGATAACATTTTGACAGTATTAGCCTTATTTCGGACCAACATAGGAGATAGGAAAATGTATTTTTAGACTGCGTCTATTGACACTAGAGGTTGAAACACGCAAAATTGTTGGCAAAAGAAAGCCACGGCACTAATAATTGTTCGTTACATTAGTAGCAGAAGTTTAAAAATATCACGCCACGCCAACTCTTCTTCTACTATAAGGCACACAGTGGGAATACATAAACACACAAGCCTTACTCTGTCTGCAAATTAGTACATTTTATGACGTCACCAACTTGTTGTTGCTGCAGTTTGAACTAAGCGCGAATGAAAAAGAGGTGGCGTGTTTAGGAGATAATGGAAATTGAAACTGATATGGAAAAATTATGAAATTCTTTATTAATAGGCTTAGGACCATAAACGTTAGCTAGTTTAAGAGCTTGTCTTTTCCTGATAAATCTTCTCTCTTCTTCTTCCGTCCTTAGCCACCGACCGTCAAAGCAGTCAGTGGCCATTACGCCTAGTGGCGTCTTAGGGCAACAGCAGATAGGTTTTCTTTGCCATTGTTTCCCATCACGCCTATTGGCGTCTTTAGGGCAACGGCAAATCAATCCATTTGCTGTTGTTTCCGTAATCGAAGTGACTGGCAAACGGGTGATCAGCCCGTTGGTATCCTGATAAATAATATGCCTTAAAATATAAGGTCCGACAGATAACACGAAAGATACTGACAAAATACTGTATTGGTCGGTACAGACGGACTGATCGTCTCTTTATTTGCTAACGGTGATTTTTTGGACGCGTTAGAGGAAATGAGTCAAGCCATAGTACATGTAATTCTATTGAAGGAGGGGTAGATAAGGGGGAAAGAAATTATGGGATGGCCCAAAACTAAAAATATATTTTGACCATGGAAATTTGGAAGAGAGTGAGAGGCAGACTTGTTATGTAAAAAATCAAGACTGTTTTTAGCTTTTAATGCCAAAATGGGACTGACCGACAGACAGAGGTACGCCTTTTATTGTGTACTTTTGGCATTCTTTGGGAAATGTTGGCTTTATTTTCAAAAATTTGAAATTGAAAGTTAAATAGTTGGACCTCATTGGCCAACGCATTTTATATCAATAAAAACTTAGATAGGAGGGACGCCATTTGTTTAGAAACTGTCCAAGTGTCAGGACGATAGATGAGTGTGAAGTATGAATATATACTAAAGCAAATATTGTAATAAGATTTCATAGTCACACAAGCAGCAGCAGCAGCAGTGCTGAATCAGTGCCAATCGTCGTTCCTGTGTTTTATTTCTTGATCTGTGGGTTTGTACTGGCTATGCTAGTGCCAGCTTCCTGAATATTTTCAACTGATTGATAGTTGAGGTGGCTGTCGCTGTACTAGCGCCATACCACTGGAGCTGAAGCTTTGTGGTCAGTTCCTACCAAGAGTATCTCAGAAAGATCGAGACAGTGGCTTTCGACAGAAAAGACAACACTCAACTACAAGTCACTGGGCCAGTTAAGTACATCAAACTTGGCCCGGAACTCTTCATCAACGCACTTCTATGATATAAAATAAACTGTTTAACATACCGATAAACTGTTCCCAATTAAAGTGCAGACTATAAATAAAAGTCTTGAAAAGAAAGATAGGGTGTGATGTACACATCCCGACCCGCACTCCTGTAACAGTGTAGTGAGATTAATTTAAATCAACACCATTAAGTAAAAATCATATAACGTGTATGGACAGATGGTCCTTTTTAGTTAAGTAAAATTTCCTATATATATATATATATATATATATATATATGTATATATTCACACATTGATTATATTTTCAGTTGACAGTCCTGAACAAAAGAATATCTAGTTCAGGACAAAATAAAATTGTAAAAAAAGTTATCATCACAAAAATTTAAAACCACTGTGTTAGTTGAGTTGATCATAGAGATTAATAGTTGTTTATATGTGTGTTTGTGGGTTTAATTAACATCACACCACATTTGCAATACCCTAGACAATTTAGACGTAGCTATCAGACATACTAGTCAAGAATAGGTCTGAGTGAGATCGTAAGGTGGTAGCAGAAATGTACCCTGAAAACTCACTCTAACCTTTGATATTCAGGGACCTTCACAGCTGACCTCACTCAGTACAATAGGAAATACTAGAACAACAATCACAACACCAAAACCACCACATATATTGGTAGGCTAGTCTGGGATCTGAATTTTCATTTTATATTGGGTAGTTTGCTCTCGGGATTTACAATTAACATTATATTAGATTCAATATTGAAATTGTATAACTATTGTCCCCTGAGAAAAATAATATTCAATAAAATAAAAGTAAAGTACTTCTGGTGGAATAATAGGTGATGAAGTGTCACGGCCAGTAATTAGTTAATAAATTAGTAATTGGTTATACCTTGTTAATTAGAGCTTGAAATTTGCCTTAGAACATTGTTAAAATTGAAAATATGGCAGACTTGGCAAAGTTCAGATCTGTTGTTCTGCTGACTGCGAAAGAGATGGGTATGGAGGGACCAGATCTAGTCTATTATGTAACCTCAGAGGTTTATAAATATATTGCAAGAGAAGATAGTAAGTTAGCAAAAGAAAGAAAATTATAGTTACAAATTGAGGCTGATAAAGAAATTAAAAGGTTGCAGATTGAGGCGGACAAAGAGGCTAGGGCATTGGAGGCGGATAAGGAGGCTGAAATTAAGCGGCTCCAATATGAGGAAAAGAAGTTACAGATGGAGGCTGAGGAGAAGAAGTTACAGATGGAGGCTGATAAGGAGGAGAAGAGATTACATATGGAGGCTGATAAGGAGGAGAGGAGATTACAAAGGGAACATGAGCTACGACTAAGGGAGTTTGAGTTTCAAAGCCATGCTCCTGAAAATGGTGCCAGCCCTTCTACCTCTGATGCCACTGCTAGTCAGGAAGCCTCAACCTCAGCTATGGGGTTCCATTTAGACTATTTTGTTGAGAGGGAGGATGACATCGAATCATTCCTCAGTAGATTTGAGGTATTAGCCACCACCTATGGGTTAGAGAAAGAAAGGTGGAGTTGGAAGTTATCCCAGGGTCTTAGGGGAACATCTTATGAAGTGTTTGCAAAGATGAGCAAAGACGACCAAGACAATTATGATATGTTGAAGCAGGCTCTTTTGTTAAGGTATGAAAAGAATGGAGAATTTTTTAGGAAAAAGTTTAGAAATGCCAAGCTACTGTCGGGTGAGACCTATCACCAGTTCCCTGCACGTTTAGAGACTTACTTGGAGAAATGGACTGCTCTGGGGAAAACCCAAGATCTTAAAGAAATGATCCTTATTGAGCAATTAAGAGAGTCCATGGCTCCAGACTTGAGAAGGTTTCTCATGGAACAAGGTGCAGAGAGGTTGGGTGAGTTACTTAATGTCGCTGAGAGGTATCAGGCGGCCCAGGCAGAGGTAGCTGGCGCCAAAAAGAAGCATGCAGAAAATTTTAAGGCCCCTCAAAAGTCTAATAAATTTGACAACAAAGGTAAGCAAAACTTTGATAGGCCACGAAATGACTATAGAAACTAAAACCCACAGTTCAATGCCAGAAAATATGATGAAAGAAAACCTTTTCATCAAGGTAGATTATATTGTAGATGGTGTAAGAGGGAAGGACATGACACCAAAGTTTGTAATAAGAAACCTCCTACGTTTGCTGCAATGAAGACGGGGAAGAAGGTAGTAAAGGACAGACCTACAGGACTGCAGGAATCATATCACCCCCCAGTTTGTGAAGATGTTGTATGTAATGGGGTCACCATTAGGTGCCTTTATGATACAGGTCTAGATTTTGATTCAGTCGTGAGTTCGCACCTGGTGAACCCAGATCAGTATACCACAGAAACAGTGGAGATACAAGGGGCGACCAAGGATATACCACTCATGACACTTCCCATTGCCAGGATAACTGTGAAAACTCGCTATGTGGAAGGAGTAATCAGAGCAGCAGTAATAGACGCACCCATCTACCCTCTGATATTGGGGTGTCGTTATGTCTTCTTGGGGAATCCCAAGAGACCTGTGGTCATGGCAGCAGTGCAGACCAGATCACAGTCACGGAAGGAGGAAGATGAACCTACAAATACTCATCCAGATGAGATGAGGAAGGCACAGGCTGAGGATAGGACACTCAAACCTTGCTTTAAAAAATTACCTAAATGCCACACACCTCCAAGCAAAGGGGACTATTATATGAAGAATAAATTGTTGTATAGGAAGACTGGGGCTGGAAAAAATGGTCATGGACAGCTGGTACTTCCTAAAATGTATAGGGCAGACGTAATAAGGAGTTTGCATGTTGGAAAAGATTGGGACCACGAGAAAGTAGGTACCATCTGCCAAAAGGTTTCTCAAAAATATTATTGGCCAGATGTAAAGATATGTGTTGAGAATTTTGTAGAAGCCTGCGGCATATTTCATGAGGGAACACCCACAAGTGGGAAAAATGTTCAGGACCTAGACACGCCACGGGGCAAACTTAGGCCTGGAAATAAAAATAATTGTAATAAAGTAGACAAAGTGGAATGGGAGCCCCCTTTTCACACACAGTCTTCACTTGAATGTATTAAAATGGCACCTCTGTGTCGAGTACAAAAATAGGTTTTACCCCAGAATAAGCCGACAATCCCTCGGTCGGAATTATGTGAACTGGGTGAAGATAAAAGAGAGAGAAGATCTCTCACAATGAACTTAAAGTGGGGAGAAAACCCCAGGATGAAAAGAATTGGTAGTGGTAGATTCTTAGGTGATGATAACAGGGAAAAACGTCCTCACTATAAGGCTTACAATGTCATGAAAAATAAGTCAGAAAAATTAAAAGTCCATACGTAACCTTGTTGAGGACATGGACAGATGAGAAGGCAGAAGAGACTGTTACCTCATCATATCAATATGTGAACGAGCTTACCACTCGTCTGAAAACTGGCTGGAAACTTGCAAATGATAACCTCAGACAAGCCAGAAAAAAACATGCTGCCTATTTTAATAAGAAAGCGAAGGATAGAGAGCTAAATGTGGGAGAAAGGTGCTTCTTCTTCTACCCGGCAGCAGTAACAAATTACAAATTGGATGGCAAGGTCCATATACTGTTCTAGAGAAGGTGTCTAGAACAAATTATAAAATCGACAAGAAGGGGAAAGAGAAAATATATCATGTGAACCTTCTAAAGAAGTATCTGGACAGGGAAATCCAGGAAGGAACACACTTAATGTCCTTGTCGATAGCAACGGGGATGAAAAATGAACCACTCACCTCTCATGAGTAGCCCCTAAAAACATGTGAAACCCCTGCACATGTAAAAGTCAGTAAACACTTGACGAAAAAACAGAGGGAACAGGTTCAAAAGGTTCTGACTGATCATATGGACGTGTTAACGGACAAACCGGGGCACACAAATTTGTTGGAATATAATATGACACTAGTAGACCCAACACCGATCTGTATGAGAGCCTATACGATCCCGTTTGCAAAGGAGAAAGCTTTGAGAGAAGAGATTGATTATTTGTTGAAAGAAGGGATTATTTCTCATAGCGAATCTCCGTACAGCTCCAGTGTCGTTTTGCTGAGGAAACCCTCTGGGGAACATCGTCTGTGTATAGATTACAGGAAACTGAATGCTGTCACAGAGAATCAGGTGGATCCATTACCTGACACAAATCAATTATTTGCCAGGCTAAACAAGGCAAAATATTTTTCGAAGGTGGATCTGAGCAAAGACTATTATCAGATTCCAGTAAAGCCTGAGGTCCGACCTTGTTTAGCGTTCAGCACTTCGGAAGGACATTATGAATTCAACATGTTGCCGTTTGGGTTGAAAAATGCTCCGAGTGTGTTTTCTAGGATGATGCGAAAATTGTTGGATCCACTGAATAACCCATGCATCACTAATTTTATGGATGACATCCTCATTGCTACAGAAACATTTGAGGAACACATTAACTCTTTGACTATGCTGTTTGATAGATTAAGAGATGCTAATTTGACGGCTAGACCAACAAAATGTTGTATTGGTTGTAAAGAGTTGGAATTCTTGGGACATACTGTGTTTCAGGGTAGCATGACCCCTGACCCCCAAGAACCTTGAGAAATTGCAGAGAGCACCTAGGCCACAAACAAAAAAAGATGTGAGATCTTTTGTGCCGTTGTGTGGATTTTATCAAAAATATATTAAAAAATTTTAACTCCATTTGTGCTCCTCTGACGGATTTAACTCGCAAGGGAAATCCTGATAGAATTGTTTGGTCAGCCCAATGTGAATTAGCATACCAAGAGTTAAAGGAAAAACTTACAAGCAAGCCAATCTTGAAGTTACCTGATTTGAGTCAGGAATTTGTGGTGAGAAGTGACGCAAGCAATGTGGGCCTGGGGGCTACTTTGTTGCAAATGTCGTCGTCACAAGATGAGGAGCTGAACCCAGTCGCTTATGCTATCCGCAAGTTGAACAGAGCGGAACAAAACTATCCTACAAGCGAAAATGAATGTTTAGCTCTTATATGGGCTATACGAAAGTTCCAGATCTATCTTTATGGTAGAACATTCGTGGTCCAAACAGATCATCAACCTCTCGTATTTCTGTCACAGGCAAAACACGAAAATTCTCGTTTATTACGATGGTCGTTACTCCTACAGCCATACGCATTCACTATTGAATATATTCCGGGGTCACAAAACGTGGGTGCAGATTTCCTCAGTAGGCATCCCTGTGATCCAAATCAGAATATTCAACAGGCGTAAGGAGTTAATTTTATCTATGTGTATCACTGTTTTTGGAACTTGCATCAGGCATGTTCTTGGGTGGGGAGATGTGTGATAAAGTACATTGTTACAGCGATAAAAGTATTATTTATAAGTATAAAAAACCAATTTATATAAGTAGAAACACTATAGTATATTTGCAACGCGCCGTTTTCCCCCCGCCAGTCAACGCATTGATTTTAGCAAGACAGAACGTAATGTATAAGGGTGCCGTGACCTTAGATTATAGATAACATTTTGACAGTATTAGCCTTATTTCGGACCAACATAGGAGATAGGAAAATGTATTTTTAGACTGCGTCTATTGACACTAGAGGTTGAAACACGCAAAATTGTTGGCAAAAGAAAGCCACGGCACTAATAATTGTTCGTTACATTGGTAGCAGAAGTTTAAAAATATCACGCCACGCCAACTCTTCTTCTACTATAAGGCACACAGTGGGAATACATAAACACACACGCCTTACTTTGTCTGCAAATTAGTACATTTTATGACGTGACCAACTTGTTGCTGCAGTTTGATCTAAGCGCGAATGGAAAAGAGGTGGCGTGTTTAGGAGATAATGGAAATTGAAACTGATATGGAAAATTTACGAAATTCTTTATTAATAGGCTTAGGACCATAAACGTTAGCTAGTTTAAGAGCTTGTCTTCTCCTGATAAATAATATGCCTTAAAATATAAGGTCCGACAGATAACACGAAAGATATTGACAAAATACTGTATTGGTCGGTACAGACAGGCAGACGGACTGATCGTCTCTTTATTTGCTAACGGTGATTTTTTTGGACGCGTTAGAGGAAATGAGTCAAGCCATAGTACATGTAATTCTATTGAAGGAGGGGTAGACAAGGGGGAAAGAAATTATGGGATGGCCCAAAACTAAAAATATATTTTGACCGTGGAAATTTGGAAGTGAGTGAGAGGCAGACTTGTTATGTAAAAAATCAAGACTGTTTTTAGCTTTTAATGCCAAAATGGGACAGACCGACAGACAGAGGTACGCCTTTTATTGTGTACTTTTGGCATTCTTTGGGAAATTTTGGCTTTATTTTCAAAAATTTGAAATTGAAAGTTAAATAGTTGGACCTCATTGGCCAACGCATTTTATATATCAATAAAAACTTAGATAGGAGGGACGCCATTTGTTTAGAAACTGTCCAAGTGTCAGGACGATAGATGAGTGTGAAGTATGAATATATACTAAAGCAAATATTGTAATAAGATTTCATAGTCACACAAGCAGCAGCAGCAGCAGTGCTGAATCAGTGCCAATCGTCGTTCCTGTGTTTTATTTCTTGATCTGTGGGTTTGTACTGGCACTACGCTAGTGCCAGCTTCCTGAATATTTTCAACTGATTGATAGTGGAGGTGGCTGTCGCAGTACTAGCGCCATACCACTGGAGCTGAAGCTTTGTGGTCAGTTCCTACCAAGAGTATCTCAGAAAGATCGAGACAGTGGCTGTCGACAGAAAAGACAACACTCAACTACAAGTCACTGGGCCAGTTAAGTACATCAAACCGGGCCCGTAACTCTTCATCAACGCACTTCTATGATATAAAATAAACTGTTTAACATACCGATAAAGTGTTCCCAATTAAAGTGCAGACTATAAATAAAAGTCTTGAAAAGAAAGATAGGGTGTGATGTACACATCCCGACCCGCACTCCTGTAACAGTGTAGTGAGATTAATTTAAATCAACACCATTAAGTAAAAATCATATAACGTGTATGGACAGATGGTCCTTTTTAGTTAAGTAAAATTTCCTATATATATATATATGTATATATTCACACATTGATTACATTTTCAGTTGACAGTCCTGAACAAAAGAATATCTAGTTCAGGACAAAATAAAATTGTAAAAAAAGTTATCATCACAAAAATTTAAAACCACTGTGTTAGTTGAGTTGATCATAGAGATTAATAGTTGTTTATATGTGTGTTTGTGGGTTTAATTAACATCACACCACATTTGCAATACGCTAGACAATTTAGACGTAGCTATCAGACATACTAGTCAAGAATAGGTCTGAGTGAGATCGTAAGGTGGTAGCAGAAAGGTACCCTGAAAACTCACTCTAACCTTAGATATTCAGGGACCTTCACAGCTGACCTCACTCAGTACAATAGGAAATACTAGAACAACAATCACAACACCAAAACCACCACATATATGTATGATGTTATATTACTTTTATAATGATTATTGTTATTGCTAATTAGAATTGACCTCACCTCACTCTGGGCAAACCCATAGGTGCTCAGTCTCCCTCAGCAAATGATAAATGCCTAAATAATGTAAGTAAATGTGAGGATGAAAGGATACGGTATACATGATGAGAGATAGAGAGGAAGGGCAAAATGTCAGACGGACCTGGGTGCTCAATTCTTAACCCTTTGAAAATAAAGTCAGTTCGTTCGTTCAACTATCGTAAAAATTTCATGTAATTGAGTAGGAGGATATTCCCTGCAGTGTTTATTCATATTTATGTTCATTCGTCCACGTGTTAATCCAATAAAGGAAAAAAAAACTGTTCCAGTGTTCCCTTGGTAGCAGTAACAATTAATATTAGTGTTTTGGCAATCACTAAAGAGTTTAATTAATGAATAACAATTAAGAGCTGTACTCGTCGAAGGATGATAGAACCTGAAACGGCTATACGATCAAACAGCTTATACCGTCCTACGTTATCAACGCTCACTCAAGAACGGTGACGGGAACATTAAACTGTTGAGAAGCAGTAAGATTGTCTACAGGACAATAAAATAGCTGGTTCACTATCATCTAGAAGTTGATGGTGAGTTTTCTGCTATGAGGACTCTTGGGGTGTTTGTTGCCTGTGAAAAAACTAGAGTAGTGTATTGGGCTGAGCATGAAAGATGAAAGTTCGTGATTTGTTTGGTGCTGCAACCTCATCTTAACAAACATGACAAGAGTTTAAAAACAAAGAAATTAAAATATATCTCTTCTACAAAAAGACTTACCTCCTAAGATGACAAGTGAGAAAAATGTTGCCTTTCTGTTAGACATCGCGCGCATCATGAGATCCTAGGATTGAAGTAAAACAATTGTTTGCTGTTATTAAGTGATAGAGATATGCGGACTATGTATTATATGTGGTCTGTTTCTGTTCTGTCTTCTGTCTGTCTTTCCATCTGTCTGTCTTTCCATCTGTGTGTCCACCCGTCAGTCTGTCTGGACCGACTTTGATAAATTTTTGTATTTAAAGCTTTGGCGAAAATTTGTAAACCGTTTTAAAATTTGCTAGAATCTGATACGAATTAAAGGCACTTTACATGAATACTACGTCTTTAATTTCGAAGTCGTATTTTATTTTTCAATATTTATCCGATAGTTTCGCCTTTTTCACGTTGTGGTATCCAGTTTGAGCGAACTAGTTTACGAAGCCACGTGAATTCATGTAACATGGAGATTACATCATCTGCTACGTAAAATAATGTCATATTAGGAACTGGGAGCTTGTTTTTGTAGGGTAATCTCATTTATATTAGGTCTTATTTGAGACAAACAAATTATCATCTCCTATACAACACAAAGAAGCCTGTCTCTTTGCTGGTAGTTGATATTTGTTAGAACTGAAAATCGCTGTTAACAACAACATGTCGTGGCGAAATGTATCTATTTGAGATAAGATAAATTATTTTACAGAATAAAATCTGAAAAATTCTGGAAAATTCTATGGATTTCTATACATATATTTCCAATATTATTTCACAGGTAACAAAATAAATAATAAAATGACCTTTATATTTGTTTTTGGTGTATGATTTTTTTTTTTAATCTCTCAAAATATTTGATTGTCTTTGAATCCTCCGGCCACCTTTGCCATCCCCTCGCGCCACACCAGTGGGAACCACTGATCTAAATGGTCCGTCTGTCTCTCCAGTTTTTCAGACAGGCCAAACATAACCCAAATGACTATAAAATAGTAAGAAACATGTACGTTGTAGCATTCGCATTTTATTTGTAATTAAGAATTTCATTCTTAATAACTGACACTACAAATCCAGAAGGGGGGGGGGGGGGGTGTAAAAAAAAAGGGGGGGGGGCCTTTAAATATTTTGTCATATTTCTATTATTTTAAAGACAAAAGAAATTTTTATATATCCACATGTGCAGAATTGTAAGGTATTTTTGACAGAACTTTAACAACTCAGAATATATTTGCCTCATGGATAAAATCCTCAAGTAATGTTACGGAAGTAATGTTACTGCTGCTACTTTTGTGACTGCCAAGAAATTGCACACTGCTTAAAACCATTTTCAGATGGAGAATACTTGAAAGAATGTTTTATTAAAATATCTAAGTATCTTTTTAAAGATTTGTCAAAGCAAAAGTGAAATTGTGAAAAAATTAAAGACTTGCCACTGTCTGCAAGGACTGCAAAAGAAAGAACAGTGAGGATGGCCACTGATATAACTAGCCAGCAAGTTGAAGACATTAAATCAGCATCAGGATATTCTCTGGCATGTGATGAGTCTTGTGATGTGGATGACATTGCACATGTTGCTCTCATTTGCAGATATGTAAACTCTAAAGGACCGTAAGAAGAGTTGATTGAACTACTGCCACTCAGGGGACAGACTCGGGGAGAAGTTATTGCAACTGCAGTATCTGAATGCTTGTAAAAGAAAGAAATAGATTTCAACAAAATCATATCCGTTGCTACAGATAGAGTTCCGAGTGTGAGAGGGAGAGAAAAAGGTTTCATTGTTTTATTAACAAAAAGTATTAACCATGATGTGATTTCTTTTCACTGCATTATTCACCAAGAAGCCTTCTGTGCACAAACCTTTCCAGAAGAAATGTTGAAGGTAATGGAATTAGTAGTTAAGATTGTAAACCAAATAATGGCAAGGAGTCTGAATTACCGACAGTTTTATGAGTTTCTCCAAGAAGTCAATCATGAATACTCTATCTTCCCATGCATAACAAGGAACGGTTGTTATCTAAAGGTAAGGTTCTAATGAGGTTTGCTGCTTGTCTTAATGAAGTAGGGATATGGCTGAAAGAGAAGAAACTTGAATATTCTGAGTTATCAAACCCTGATTGGTTACAGAAATTCTACTTCATGCTGGACATGACTTCTCACTTGAACATTTTAAATTAAAAAAACTCTCCAAGGAAAGGGCAATACAGCTATTTTGTTCTTGGAAGAAGTGCTTTCATTTGAGCACAAGCTGTCTTTGTTTGCTAGAGACATTGAAACAGGCAAATTATTACACTTCCCGGCATTAAAAGAACATATGCAAACTACTGAAAGTAGCATTGACCTCAAGTTCCTCACAAAAAGTTACTGAGAAAATGACAGTTTCGTTTGCTGATCGCTTTCAAGAGTTTAGAAAGAAAAAGGTAACCTTGTCATTCGTTGATAAAACCTCTTGAAACAAATATCACCAAACTGAATTTTTCAGCTTTTCCTCAAATTGACCAAGCTGATTTTCAACTTGAATTAGTAGATTTAGAGGACAAAGCATTGTAGTGTTCAAAATTTAAACATCTGGTCCATAAGCTTGAAAATCTTGAAAGTAAAATATCAGCCCTGTCACTACAACACAAGTGGTCTGAAATAAGAAGCTCAAAAAACAAGATGAGATCATATTTGATGTTTGGAACTGTTTACCCGACAGCGATGTTCAGCTGAAGAAATTTGCATTTGGGCTTCTTTCAATTTTTTGATCAACATATTTTTGTGAACAATCATTTCCAACACGAATTTTATCAAAAGCAAATTAAGAATCCAATTGAATGACGTGATTGTCCAGTCATGTTTGAAAATGAAAACAACAGATTATTCACCAAATATTGACCAACTACCATCGCAATAAGGAAGCTGAAATTTTTCGGTCATATAAAAAGACATAATAGTCTGGAAAAACAGTGATGGAAGGCATGGTCCCTGGAAAAAGGGGAAGGGGTCGACCTAGACGACGGTGGACCCAGGACATCACAGAAAGTCTGAACTTGTCTTTGGCTGATGCAGGTCGACTTGCCCAGAATCGTGATGCGTTCAGAGCAGCTGTAATGGAGACAACGTTCTGGAAAGAATACGTCACATGATGATGATGATTGACCAACTTTGCAAGGAAATCCAACAGCTAGAGATTAAATTTCCTTACTTTTCATTTGTATATTTTATTTTATCATTATGTTACATCTTTTCTGAATATTTGTTACTGAAAAAATTGTATTACTTATCGTGTATTAAAATAGCAGTTGAAAAATTGTGTTTTTTATTTCAATTATATATAATATATATTATTGAAAGAGGGATACCATATGATTTTTTTTTCACGCGGCTCTTCAATTTTTTTTTTAATGGAGACAAATTTTAGTATGTGGCTCGTTGTAATGGAAAGGTTCCCGACCCTGTACTAGGCATTGGCAATAAACTGATTACATCCCTTGTATTAAAAATATCAGTACCTGGAAAATTATTATGTTGCATGATGTTAGAAAGACTTAAATTGCATGCTGACGAAAAGATCAGAGAAGAACAAGCGGGTTTCAGGCCGAAACGATCATGTATTGATCAAATATTCACACTAAGAACAATTATAGAAGAATCAGTGGAAATGCAATCGCCACTTATTATCACCTTTGTCGATTTTCAAAAAGCCTTTGATAGTCTACACCGCCCATCATTGTGGAAGATACTTACAATCTATGGTTTTCCAACAAAATATGTGAATATAATCAAAGCGCTATATGACAATGCAAGATGTTGTGTTAGAACAAATACAGTAGAACTCCATTTATCCGAACCCCAATTATCCGAACATCCAATTATCCGAACACTTTTTCCAGAAAAAAAAAATCAATCGCCACCAGTCACGTTAGACTACATTTCTGAATCTTTTCATGCGGCAAGCTTCAAATGTGTGCGAACAATTTGTAGAGGATGGGTTGGGGTAATGGTCGGTCGCTTACGTACAGGAAGTCAGTTAGATCATAAAGTCAGTTAATATCTGGTTTACCACTCCAGTGTACGTGTGCATTCTAGGCAGAACACTGGCTAAACAGACAGTTCAACTTAAAATAATTGTGTCCTGCTACTACAGCAGAATAATTTTGGTGTACAAGTATTTCTCTGTGCGATATGGCATCTTCCAGTAGGCCTAAAGCATATAAAAGGAACCGCAATGTTTTGTCAATTGAAACGAAAACAGAAATTATCAAGAGACTAGGAAAAGGTGAAACTGTGTCTTCACTTGCGAGGATTTTCAATGTTGGGAAAGCTACCGTCTCTGACATCAGAAGTAACAAGGATAAAATTATGAGTTTTGCATCGAAATTGGATAGTGAAAATGGGTCGAAGAAACGTAAAACCATGAGAAATGCGAAATATTTGAAATTGGAAGAGGCTTTGTATATATGGTGTCTGCAAAGAAGAAGCAAATCGGAACCTATCTCTGGCTCTCTATTGTGTGAAAAGTCACTTCAGTTCAACAGTCAACTTGACGGTCCTCCTGACTTTAAGGCTAGTCAGGGATGGTTAAGAAACTTTAAATCTCGTCATGGCATTCGAGAACTGGAGATTCAAGGGGAATCTTTATCTAGCGATGCAACTGCCGCTGAAAATTTTAAAGAAACATTCTTGGCTTTTTTTGGAAGAAGAAGGTTATTCACTCGATGATGTGTATAATGCCGATGAGACTGGCTTATACTGGAAATCATTGCCTCAAAAATCACTTGCATCTCAGCGCGAAGCAGCTGCCCCTGGGTTTAAAAAGTGCAAAGAGAGAGTAACAATTTTGGTAGCCGCGAATGCCAGTGGAAGTCATCGTTTACTGGTGCTAATGATCGGCAAAGCTAAAAAAAACCACGTTGTTTAAAGAATGTGACATGTCTCCCATTGTGCTACAAAGCACAGAAGAGTGCTTGGATGAATAGTGAAATATTTCTTGATTAGTATACAAATCAGTTCATCCCAAATGTGAAGAGGTTGAGAGAACAAGAAAAAAAAACTGGAAAAGTAATTCTTCTACTGGACAATGCACCATCTCATCCAGAGACGGATACATTGAATGCAGTTGATACAAATTTTAAAGTAATTTTTCTGCCTCCCAATGTAACAACACTGATTCAACCAATGGATCAGGGTGTTATAGCAAAGCTTAAAAAGATGTACAAGAATGAAGTCCTGCGTTGTTTATTGTTGGCTGAAGATGAAGAAAGTGTGGTGGCGTTTTCCAAAAAGCTTAATCTCAAAGACTGCTGCTATATGTTAGCTGATGCTTGGACCACCCAGTCACAAGATAACTTCAACAAGGCTTGGAATAGATTGCTTGGGAAAAAAGGAGGAAATGAAACTGCTGCAGTGGACACAAATGATGATTGTATAAATGAAGTTGTGGAACTGTTTCAATGCCCGGATTTTCGGACTGTGACAAAGATGATGCACAGGTGTGGCTAGAAGATGATAATGATTCTGGTTTTCAGTTTTTGAATGACGAAGAAATTTTGTCTTTTGTGCAAGAAGAAAACCAAATACATGTAGTGACCGATGACGAAGACTCCTCAGAAGTACATGATGATGTACTTGTAGATTATGAAGAAAACCCAAAACGTCGACCAAGTCCTGAAGAGGCCTTTATAGCACTAGAATCAGCGATGGCTTGGTACGAGCAAGAAGATGACAGCTGTCCTACACAGCTTCTGCTGTTGAAGAGAATGCGGGACTTAGTAGCCAAAAGGAGACTATCCAGTTTGGTGCAAAAGAGGATTCCTCATTATTTTAAATAGTGGGCTACAGCTGTGCAAGTACATGTATACGTAAGTTGCGCCGGGTTTTGAATCGTTTGTAATGTTATTTTGAAAAAATTTCTCTTTCTTAAAAAAAAAAATTAATACAAGTAGTACATGCACTGCAGTGTAATGAAAGATTTTGGTGATACAGTGATCTAATACAGTGTGGGTATTATTATTACAGTACAAGTAAATATGTTTTATAGTGTATTTTCCTTGTGATAGTTAATTATTTTTAGAAATATGTGTACATGTACTCGATACATTATGTAATCCAATTATCCGAACATTTGATTATCCGAACGATGCTCGGTCCCATGGGGTTCGGATAAATGGAGTTCTACTGTAAAGGGAATACAGAATGGTTTACAGTAGAAACAGGGGTGAAACAAGGCTGTATTATGTCACCACTACTTTTTGGAATAGCTATTGATTGGGTTATGAGAAACTATACCCACAATGAACAAACAGTTATAAAATGGACAAATGGAAAATTCCTGGGGGACCTGGATTTCGCAGATGATTTAGCATTCTTAAGTTCAACACCCAGACAATCACAAGAAGCAGTAAATAATTTGTGTCATCTTTCGGTTAAAATAGGTCTCCAAATAAATGCATCTAAAACTAAAGTTATGAACTTTTCTAACGAGACCTTTAATAACATCCTGAACGGGGAAAAACTACAGAAAGTTGAAAGTTTCAATTATTTAGGCAGTAAAATGACTCAGGATGGTGACACAACAAGACAAATTCATACTAGAATTGCTTTGGCAGCTAGCGCCTTCAATAGATTATCTAACATTTGGAAATTACGATCATTGAATATACATACCAAGCTTCGTCTGTTTAATTCAAATGTTATCTCAGTGTTAACATACGGCTGTGAGAGTTGGAAAATAACAAAATCATTGGAGAACAAGCTGAATACATTTGAGAACAAATGTCTTAGAAAACTCATGAACATCAGTTGGAAAGAATTCAAGACTAATCGACAAATAAGAGAAGACTCTAGGCAGAAATATGTCTCCAACTATATAAGGAAAAGACGATGGTCATATATCGGTCATGTCCTACGAATGCAAAACAACAGAATACCATTGCAGGCACTCACTTGGGTTCCTGAGGGTAAGAGGAAAAAAGGAAGACCAAAAGAAACACTCAGAAGAACAATAATAAGAGAAGGAAGAACGTTGGGATTAAACAATGTGCAAGAGCTAAGAGGAGTGGCATCACAGCGAACAACCTGGAGAACACTGGTTTCTGCCTTATGCGCCGTGTTTGGTGCTTAAAGAATTTATTATTATTTATTATTATTAAAAATAGAAACCAGGGCACAGGGAGGCTAAAATTAGAATTCGTTTAAAGTGAGATGAAACAATTTGCATTTTTTGAGTAGACATTAATTCTAAAATAAATGATTGCGTTAACTAAAAAAATGAAGAAAAAAAAAATGTCAAGTATGTCTAGACAGTCGATGGTGTTATGTTCAGCTTGATTAGCTTCCGAGCAATGGGTCGGAGTTCGATTACAGTTTAAGCTACGGCAATGTAAGAAAAAAAGGCTTAACAATTACACTAACTTCTTTATTCATCATTTCATATGCTTTAAAATTATAGTATCCAAGTGTCTGTGAGAGCTAACGGTTTTACTTACACGGTGAAGGGTAGAAGATAATGGAAACAAGGAAACTGGACGCGGGAGAAAAGGCGCCGGTCTCAGGACATGCGGCAGAGAGCGCATACCTTTGATCTTTCCTGTCATTTCTTGACGAATGAATTGTTTGAAAACGTCGACAGGTTGACAAAAGAAAGTGGAAAGCAACGTCAACCTGATACAAGCATAACTTTCGAAGAGGTAAATAAAAACGTAATATCTGCTATAATAGTAGTTTAAATCTAAGATAAAAACACAAACGCAGAAAATATTGCATAAGGAAATTGGCAATTACCTGATACAAAATATGGAATGAGTGAGGAGCACAGATGTTGCTTGTGAGCCGATAGCAGGTTCTGAAAATGTTATCTATAATAATAATCATTAAACAAATGCAAAGCGTCGTGCTGAACCTAACATTTTCTGCATTAATTGAACAAAAGATCGAATTTTTGTGGAGTGTACTGACAAGCTTATTCAGTTACACTATTACCATACGTTTGTATCATTTGAAATGATACTTTGGAATTGAAAGAAAAAAGAGCAAAACTGCAACAGATAGAAAATCCATAGCGACAAAATACATAGAGAAACATTACCCACACAACACCTGGACCCATGCATACACAGATGGATCAGCAACAAATGCAACAGAAAATGGTGGTGGTGGTGACTTTCTGATCTTAAGCACTGGTGCAGAAAAAAGGCTGTCAGTGGCGACAGGGCGATTCTCCAGCAACTTTAGAGCAGAGGAAGAGGCCTTGAAAACTGCAGCAGAGGTTATACTGACAGAAGAAAGCACAGAGAGACAAGTTGCTTTCTTTACTGATGCACAGTCAGTAACTGGAACGTTGAAAAGCCAAAATAATACAGACCTGGATGATCTCAGAATAGTGCTCCACAAACTTTGTCAACGATTCAAAAGTGTTGTGATCCAATGGATCCCATTTCATTGTAACATCACCGGCAATGAAGAAGCTGACAGAATGGCAAAAGAAGGTTCACATCTACCTCAGCCTGATGCGAGCATAACTTTTGAGGAGGCAAAGAGTTTTATCAGAATCAGATACAGAAACAAATGGAATGTAGAACATCCAGGGCACTCACAGAATGATGCTTACTACCAGCTCCACAGAAGAGAACAAGTGGTAATCTTCAGACTCCGCACAAGATCACAACAGATTGAGATACCATCTATTCAACAAGCTAAAGATAAGAGCTACCGATCAATTAACTGTGGCACTAATAAAATGACTGCTGAACAACTGCTTCCAAGTTGCCCCTTATATGTGGTACAGAGAAAGTGCATATGGCCGACGCCAGCTCCTTTCGTGGAAAAGCTTTACGGGGATTCAAATAGCCTCAAACTGACTTCTGCTTTCTTTGAGAACATTCAAGTGGACGTCTGAGAGTGTACGAAGAAGAAGAAGAAGAAGAAGTATCATTTTACTTTATGTCTGTAGGCGTTCGGATCACTTAATTTATGTCCGTAGACGTTCGAATCACTTTAATTTATGTCCGTAGACGTTCGAATCATTTTACTTTATGTCCGCATACGTTCGGATCACTTCCCACTTTATGTCCATACACTTTGTATCATTTTACTTTATGTCCGTAGACGTTTTATTTATAATTTTACACTATGTCCATAGATGTTTGTATCATTTTACTGTCTGTCCTAAGTTGATCCATGAGGTTTTTTCCTGTCACTAGTTTATGGCTTCTTTGGTTTTCATTATGTCCCTTAATTATAATTTGTGAAGAGTTCAACATAGAAACAATGTCCACTGGTTATTTCAGAGCGCACGTCTAATTATAAATGACCAAGTTGTCTTAATTATAAGTGTCTCCTGTTGTGTCTGTGGTGTGAAGATTGAAATATATGATAGTTGGAAAAATGTGAATAAACACTGTCCATAAGTTTTATAATCTTACCCAGAAATATCTCTAAAAATAGGCATTGCCTCGTAGATACTAGAGCATTTCCTAATAATGAGACTACTAGGGAGAACAAGGAAGACAAGTGCTATTAGCAGGAAAATTATTGAGGTACCTAGCTCAAGGCTTATTTCCCCTATCACTATCTTCTGAACTAATGACAATAAACTGTAAAACACAACACACACAAACCACAACAGTGACAAACAACTTTCTATTGCTAATCCACCTTGTCCATAGACAACATGAATAAAAACAATAATATTAAACGCAGTAACAGGGTTAGGATTGAGTCACTCACTGGTACCGCTGCACGTCCTACTGCTGTCACGTCGCAGGGAGTAGGGCACAATGTGAGGTGAAGTTATTTTAGCACAGTACTCTATATCATAGCAGTTGTCATGGATACCACAACAACTGGAGTGAGGAATAAAAGCGTCCGTCCGTCTGTCTGTCTGTCTGTCTGTCTGTCTGTCTGTCTATCTATCTATATCTATGTGTATGTTTATCTGAATGAATGACTGAACGGACACAGAGGCAGACAGACAGACAGAGTGTCAGTCAGATTGACAGACCGAGTGACAGACAGAAAGTGAGAGTGACAGACGGATGGATATAGTAACAACCAAACATACCGACAGATAGAGATATGGACAGACAGACAGACAGCTAGATAGATAGATAGATAGATAGATAGATAGATAGATAGATAGATAGATAGATAGATAGATAGATAGATAGATAGATAGATAGATAGATAGATAGATAGATAGATAGATAGATAGATAGATAGATAGATAGATAGATGAAAATAAAAGCTACCCTTGAATATCACCGGGGGCCCTCACTTTGGTTGAAATCAAATCGCCAACGTGGGCCACACGTGGAATTCCCCACGCGTGCTAATTAGCATGCAAATAGGTATCATGCTGGCAGACACGTCATTCGCTTTTGTCTTATTTTATTTTAGCCACGCCTACTTGTCACGGCGCCAATTAGAGTTGTGTCACCGTGTCGGTGGTGGTGAACCGAGAACTGGTCCAAAGGCACCAATTAGAGTTGTGTGACCGTGTTAGAGTCCTCTTTAAAGTAAACTAGGTGACAGATGGCAGGCCTAGTTATGGTACTATCCAGATGATAATCTCTTATATTGATATATCTTCCAAGCAGGTTAACGTATTATGTACTGGCCATCACCGCCAGAGATGACAATTCCTGGATGAGATGTAATTTATCTTCCAACCCTAGCTCGTTCTTCTCCTCCTATGTTGTTGCTAAGTGACTACCTTCGTATAGTGGTTACTTCCTTATTGTCATTATCTTGTTTTAAACTCCCACACAACAATTTTGACAGACTGAGCCCAACTTGCTTGGTGTCAATCAAAACTTGATTTATTTACAAATAATCAATTTCATTTACAATAGGAGACACTTGGTATAATTCTCTGTTACAATCCTTTCATAACTGTTTCCAATGCGACATCTACCTCATGTTCATATATATTTCCCTCTTTGACAATTTATTCCTGTATAGTCTATGCAGGTTATTCATTCAGTGCTTTATTTCTTCTCATGCCTCTTCCAAACACCTTATTAAATCTATGTGGGCTTATTCCCTCCTGACTGTCGTAGATTTTTGATAGGAGAATTAAGACTTGGGTTGGTCCCTTCTGAATAGCTTGGAATGAGTGAGAGTCCCAGTGTGAGTTAGTAAAGGAAATAGATTCCACGAGTGAGATGATAGAATAGTGATAGAGGCTGTCTCTGAGATGCGAGAAAATCTTCTCTCTGTCTCTCACCTATCTTCTACGGCAGATTTTAAGCAGTCAGACAGTCTACCACATATACATTAAATATATGTATACCAACATATCTCTACCCACTCACGTGCACACACATACAGTGATGACAGGTAGACACACAGACGTGGGGAAACTATAACAATGATTATGTATTCTAGAACGAGCTGACCAACACGATTATTAAGTTCAAGAGAGATTTTAATTATCATTTAAAATCTACTCACAACACCAAAGAAATACATCAAGGAAAAACATATACAAATAGTCATAAAATTCAAGAAAAGGCTACAAGGATGATAGCCCGTTAGAATCTTACTCTAGGTTTAGCCCACAACCCCGTTAAGAGAACAGATGATGGCCCAAAGAGTTATAGATACATTGGGTTGAGTCTAAGAGGTTTCTTTCTTTCTCGTAAATGTATGAACAGAGTTGGATAATCTGATTTAGCCTAAGAAAAAGAAACTCTAGCAGCTGTAACAAATTCTGCAGATTAAAAAGTTAAGACAGCAAATGGGTGACAATATACACCGGTAAAATAACACTCTGACCTGCGTACACTCATTCATTCAGCCATGGTTATGTGCTCCCATTTATACTTACAACTTTGCTCGCTGCCTCTGGGAACATAATAAATTTCTAGGACCTTCACACAGACCCGAAAATGCAGTCATCGACCAAGAAATCCCCAGTTCCAAAAGACGTACTGAACTCTCTGTCTCAGGGAACGATTCCTTGGGTGTTCTAATTTTTCGAATGTCTGATTAAGTCATATAAAATTTGTCCAGGCACGAAAGTTAGCAGAGCACAATGTCATTAGCTTTGGTTTCTAGAATTTAAGGAATGTCAGATCGGTGTCTACTTTCAGGAAGGTACTATATTTGGTCACCACAATACTAGTCAAAAAATTAATCTAGTCGGACAATGTTAATGTTATTTCTTGTAATATTCACGCCGCCAGGCAGAAAATTTACGTAGAGTTTATGAAAGAATTTAAGATCTGGCGCAAAGGCCCCGTATTAATCATTACAGTCTTTGAAACCCGTTAGTGGGATATAGTATTTCTGTCTAACTCTGTTGGCATATGCACTGTCAGACCAGTGTTACTTGAGAAACCCACGAGGTTCAAAATAAGGACTGTCTATTTCTTCACAAATATGAAACTCTTATTAAACGCCGGTAAAGTTCGGGTCACCCCAGTATTTCCTGAATAAAAGGAAAAGCACATATAAATCATTTACATATTATGTACTCAATATAACTTACATTTTAAACAGCAAGCCGACCGCTTGACTTATTATTTAAACTTCCGGTGAAATAAGTTATATTTAAATCAATCATCAGGAATTAGGAATATCTGCGTATTCCGTCAATATTCACTGGTGTCGCATCTAGCATTTATAAGTTTGATATAAAATATTCTCAACTGAGTATTTAGCAGTTAAATTAAATTCCTTATAGCTACTTTATTGTTTAATGCTAGAAATTATAATTTGTTCTGCCTTCCACTGAAACACGTCACTAGAAAATAATACAGACTATATAAATTTAGCACTCTGTTCAAAAGAAACTAGTTAGAATGAAATGAGCGATTTAACGCTTTAAACACTTTCCAAAATACTAGATATCTATTTTATTAATCTCACCACAGAACTACGGTAACATCACGACTAGGATAATTCACTAGATAGGTAGTTAGAAGCTCGTCAGAAATCTGACGAGAACTATGAAATTCGCTATATAAGCTTCATTCGCTAGCACGCGTGTTCCGTTTACTGAATATGTTGAAGACTGAAATGAAATCAGATTTCAGCTCCTGTGTGGATATTTGAAAACAGGGGCAAACAATCCCACATTTTCTCAAACTCCGAAATCATCTCCCCTTTTACGTGTAAAACACCTACGTCAGCTTAACGCGTGACGTAACTGCCACCTACTGACCGAGATGTACGCGTGTCAGTTGCAACTCTCAGACAACCGTCTCGTACTGCGTCGTAGAGATGTCAGTAATCACGCCTTTCCTGAGCGCTCAGCCGAAAAACCCGCGCGTGACAGGGAAAAATGTAGACATAAAGTCTGCTCTATGTCCAGTGAAACGAATTTTTCGCACATTCTCGTCTACCTGCGCGACTGACATCTGATGCAATAAGGTTACTAGTCAGTATGAGAAAGAAAAACGATGATGGGAAAGAAATATATTTTTCGCAACGAATGCGAAAAATACCGGCAAAAAAGTAAAGAGTGATAATAAAGTAAAAGGATCCGGGTGAGAGAATAGGAAGAAGATCTAGGCAATTTAATGAACATAAGACCTACGTGACACTGACTAACCTGGTCAGGTTCATCTCAAGTAATTCTATTACATTCATTTTATAATTCATGAACTCATATCAATAATCAGATACCTCTGCAGCAGCTTCAAAATACTTACTCGTGTGAGAGAGCATAAATAATCTCCATTATTTCTTGATTCTTAAGCCCAGCGTGGCTATATTCTTCAATGTCCTTGTAAAGGTGTAAACTAGGTGCTATAAATGTAACAGGACAAAAATCGTTGTGCGCTGGTCAGTATAATGTAAACAGTCTGCAATCTCACTGTGTCCGTTGAAGCGTGGCAGATGCCCGTGACACAAAATAGCATAGGTACAGTTTGGCCACTGTAAAATTAAGTGTTGAATTAAGACGAATGTCCAGAGTCAGAATTGGGTATAATTCAGCCCAGTGTAGGCTGACATGATTGTATACAGGCCCTGGTTGGCCGCAACAATGCTGGCATTCGTGTAGATGACTTGAGGTGTAGTGTGTAATGTATAGAGTAAATATCAGTGTATGCGAATGCGTGTTGAAAGTTCGTTGAAAGACAGGCATCAAATGACATCACACTCTATAGCTATACGTGTAGAAAATTCATAGAGTTCTGGGAACACCTCTGTCGTTTGACAGAACTTTAATACGCCACAACGACAGGTACGCCTACATCAATGTATAATAGTCACAGAACAGTTCAGGACATGGTAATAAGCATGAATAAAGTTCATCAGCAAGTTATGCATGTATCTAGTAAAGCTGATCTCATATATTCTCCACCTTCATCAGCCTCAGCAAAAATGTCCAATCTGTGAGTTTAAACGAACTCCTCTCTGACATCAGTAAGTCAGATATGTAAATGGGTCTATAGCAGGCCGCGCGAAAAATGGCGGGCTTACAGTTCAATAATGGCCTCTGGGTGATTCTTCAACAAAACAAGGAGATTCCCACCTTGTATACATAGTATCACCGGGATGCGGGATACAAATAATAATATATATATATATATATATCAGTACTTTGGGCATGCACCACCCTAGTGCATAATATAAGAATACATAATGAGCTTCCTCTCAAGGATATTTAGGTGGATCGTTTTCCCGCCCAGGGAAAAGAAGTCATGAGCTGGCTATAACATAAGTCATGAAAGATTCTAGCAAATAAGGGAAACAGTTCACTTACCTTACTGTCCCTTCAGAATTAATATCACCACATTCACTCGCCTCCTAGGCGCTTAGAATATAATATATATGGAATAATATTCGACAACTGGGTCGACACACAGAGGACTTGTCAAAAACATCTCGACCCTCATAAACACAGCTCGACACTCTCACAGTAATGGCCTCTTCAAAATCCCGCCAGAAACGGCGCATGCGCTCTGACACACAAGACCTTTTTGAGCTAAGCTCAAAATAGACGGTTTGAAAACATATCAGGGAAAGCTGACATTGGTTCTCAAATGAAACCACAGACATAACAGACAAGTGGGATAACTACTACTGTCAACTACCATCCCAGTAAAACATGGATTAATGCCCTTAGGCCAGGAAATTAATACATAAAGTTCCCAACTTTTAACCAAGCACTTTTACATACATAGACTCAGCAAACTGACAGCTACAGTCCTCTTCTTTCTTGACTTACTACTTAGTCAATAGTTATCCATTTTATAGTAGTTTGTCTTGTGCCTTCTACAACGCTTCTCCTTACAATGTTCGTACTTGGTTGTATGCGTCGTTAAACTTGTAGCAATACATGTTTTCTTCTGCAATATTTCTTACTCAAATACATTTATCAATGCACAATAAAATGGAAGAGCTTTCTTACCGTGATCTCACAGTATCCTCACACAAGTCACAGTCCCTACTATCACTCTTAACTGCTAATCCTATACTTTAATCACAGTTATAGCTAATCTCCTGAATTTTTACTGCTACTCAAACTAGATCTACAAATCTCTTCTGGAAAACTTCTGTCACCCACATAATTCAGACTTAGGAGCCCGGCAGATGCACAATCTTGCCACCTCAGTTTCTCAAACAGGACTCTCCATGACTTCTGGTCAATCTTTTCTTGTACCTTACCACCCCTACTCTGATTAGCTAACTCAACTTGTTTTTCTGTTCTCCGATTGGTTGCCCTCTGATCTACACTCACTCTAAGTTACGCACGCTCCGTTAACTGTGAACTGAGTGCTAATCACCCTACTTTTCTCGTGCATCTATTTATTCTTCAACTCACTAAATTCTGCAAGGTGCTTAATTCTATATTATCTCCCTTTGACAATTTTGCCAAACACTATACTCTCTTCTTTAAAGCTTGTTACAAAATCATCTTATGTTAATTTTCTCAAGCATAACTTCGAACTCACGAAATCTGCTTAAGCATAATTAAGCACTTTTATCCGCTAGCCGTGCTATACGGGGTTTCCTCCCTTTGCACTAAGGTATCCCTTCACCCATCTTATCTCCCTTCAAGTGAGACAAATAGTGTATATCCCAAATCCATTCATATTTCCTAAACCATTTTTTCATACACTTTTACTTCACTAAAACCGAATCACCGTTCATATTAACCTTGCCTGAAGCACAAATAATGCTCCCAGCAAACCCAACGGTGACATACTGTCTTCTCCTTCGAGCTATTAAAATGAAACTATCTCTGGATCTCTTACTGTCATCTCTTCAAGGAGGCGTCTCCAGAGGCGGCAAGTGGTCAGTTATCAAAGACTGTTGTAGTCACAAAGAGCGAACAGAGTTTTAACACCTCTGGTAAACAAGTGAACGCGAACCGTCTAAGAGGGTTAGAAATCTCTGCAGGACGAAGAGGAACGGGGGAGTCTGACGGTAAAAAAGTTGTGAAAAAGAGCTTTGATTCGCGGCCCAAACGAAAACGTTCCCAAGAATCAGGAGAGGCGAGAAATCTCGCATGTGACTAATATTTTTCATTCATTTAACATATATTGGCAGCGCTTAAAAATACAGTTATCATTCGCGCCAGAGAGTTGAAGAAGTACCTAGCTCATATATTAGAATCTAACAAGTTTTTTTGGATTTCTTCTATAAGTGGAGTCTGAATTCATTCTTTGTGCTGCGGTAATAATATATTAGAGTTTTGAGTGATTCAGTCGTTTAGTTTCTTCATTTATTTCACTGGATTTTTGTGTTAATTTAAACTTATTAAATAAACCTATAGCAAAGTTCTCCAGATGTACGGTAAATCGAAAATATAACTATAGTGCGTTTCACAATGTTTGCCGCTGTTTAATATTCAATATCTCTGCAACCACTTGATCGTAATTGTTGCAACTTTGCATATGACCTAATGATCGCTATGTCCCGAGGGGGACATTTTTTTCCTCGTTAACAAACTTATGGTTTTAAATTTTCTTTATTTAAAGTATACAAAATCGACTACCTCCTAGTCCAACCGTAATTTTAAAGGGCTTACCCCTTCATATTTGTGAGCTATTTCGATTTAACATCTTGAAGGAAAATCACGTGTTTCAGCTCACTACCGCACTGTTTTGAACATTACATTGACCCTTCCGGTGTGTTCAGTTACCGTTCTACCAGGGCACTACGTTCTACTGATTGTGTATTTCAGTGCATAGGCGTATCTTGCGGTATTCTAGGTCTGTAATACAATGTCTAGTTATCTACCCTTCCAAGATGGAGGTGAAATTCGTTTCTCACCTTAGACGCCGAAAGAAAAACATCAGGAATGTGTATATTTCGATGGATATCACCATGTTATGTTAAATTATAGAATAAAAGATACACCAGAGTATCTAGTGGTGTAGATATTTTCCTATAACTGACCTCGAAACCCTCGAATCGGTCGGTTGGATCGGAGGGTTGATCAGTGAGTTAACAATTCACTATCGTAAAACAAGCTATTGTTACCGAAACAGAACCAGGCTCGACAGTAAACATGACTCACTCTAATATCTTGGGGGCTAAGGAGATTTCTAAAATTGGATACTGGAATGTAAGAACTATGTATCAAGACGGAAAATTGGAAGAAGTAATTAAAGAAATGGATAATTATAAGTTGGACTTATTGGGTGTCAGCGAGTGTAGATGGACGGGGAAGGGCATAAAATATATTTCAGAAGAAAAAAAGCAAATTATATACTCTGGTAGTAATGATAATCGTCACACAGAGGGAGTAGCCATCCTAATGACACAGAAAGCAGCAGCATCGCTTATCAGCTGGGTACCTATCAATGAGAGGCTAATATTAGCTAGATTTCAGACACGATTTTTCAAGCTCTCAATTGTACAATGTTATGCACCAACTAACGACGCTCTTGATACCACAAAAGATGACTTCTATGAAGCACTTCTAAGTACCATCAACACAATACCCAAGCATGACATAATAGCAGTCATGGGTGATTTTAACGCCAAAGTAGGTGACAACAACGATGGAGTACAAAGATATCTCGGTACTCATGGCATAGGCTGTATGAATCAAAATGGCGAAAGACTTCTAGAACTTTGTGAAATATCAAACCTCGTTGTGGCAGACACCATCTTTCCACATAAGAATATCCACAAGATAACATGGAATTCACCTGATGGCAGAACTAAGAACCAGATAGATCACTTCTGCATAAGCGCTAAATTTCGCTCATCAGTTCAAGACGTCAGAGCATACAGAGGTGCAGAGATCGGAAGCGATCATAACCTCTGCATAGCTAAAATGAGAATTAAACTGAAGAAGTTATACCAACCGAATAAAAATAGAAGAATAGATGTACACAGACTGCAATCAAATGATATAAAGAAGGAATATAATGTCAAAATGAACAACTATTTCGATGCTTTAGGCAAAATTGACAACGATATCACCACCAAGACAATCGATACTAAATGGGAACAACTGAGAACAGCAATGACAGAAGCAGCTGTAGCGACCACCGGATACCTAGTACATAAAAAGAAAAAATGGATGAGAGAAGATACTTGGGATAAAATACAAGAAAGGAAAACAGCAAAACTTAAACTACTAGCGGCAAGTACACATAATGCAGTTGAATCTTGCAAAACTAACTTATAACTTGTTAAATAAAGAAGTGAAGACAAAAACTCGAAGAGATAAAAGACATTTCATCAATGAACTGGCCGTAGAAGCTGAAAATGCTGCAAGAACTGGTAATAGTAGGTGCCTTTATCAAATTACAAAACAACTATGTCACCAGCCTACTGTTATGGAAACACCTGTTAAAGGTAAATTAGGGAATTCAATACCAACAGAAAAAGAACAAATGAAGAGATGGGCTGAGCACTTCATGGAGGTGCTAAACAGACCACCACCAACAGTAACACCTGATTTTAATAATGAAACATCCACAACCACCTTGCCAATAACTTGCGATGAATTCACGCTGGACGAGATCAACAAGCCGTTAAAAGATTAAAAAATTTTAAAGCTGCTGGAGTTGACGAAATTTCAGGGGAAATGATTAAAGCAGTTAATGACAACAACCTCTTGAGAATTTTAGATATTATAAATGAAGTATGGAGAGAAGAACAACCACCACAACAATGGAAAGACAGTATTATTGTAAAGTTACCGAAGAAAGGTGATCTATCAGACTGTAATAACTGGCGTGGTATATCTCTATTATCAGTACCTGGAAAATTATTATGTTGCATGATGTTAGAAAGACTTAAATTGCATGCTGACGAAAAGATCAGAGAAGAACAAGCGGGTTTCAGGCCGAAACGATCATGTATTGATCAAATATTCACACTAAGAACAATTATAGAAGAATCAGTGGAAAGGCAATCGCCACTTATTATCACCTTCGTCGATTTTCAAAAAGCCTTTGATAGTCTACACCGCCCATCATTGTGGAAGATACTTACAATCTATGGTTTTCCAACAAAATATGTGAATATAATCAAAGCGCTATATGACAATGCAAGATGTTGTGTTAGAACAAATAAAGGGAATACAGAATGGTTTACAGTAGAAACAGGGGTGAAACAAGGCTGTATTATGTCACCACTACTTTTTGGAATAGCTATTGATTGGGTTATGAGAAACTATACCCACAATGAACAATTGGGTATAAAATGGACAAATGGAAAATTCCTGGGGGACCTGGATTTCGCAGATGATGTAGCATTCTTAAGTTCAACACCAAGACAATCCCAAGAAGCAATAAATAATTTGTGTCATCTCTCGGTTAAAATTGGTCTCCAAATAAATGCCTCTAAAACTAAAGCTATGAACTTTTCTAACGAGACCTTTGATATCATCTTGAACGGGGAAAAAACTACAGAAAGTTGAAAGTTTCAATTATTTAGGCAGTAAAATGACTCAGGATGGTGACACAACAAGAGAAATCCATACTAGAATTGCTTTGGCAGCTAGCGCCTTCAATAGATTATCTAACATTTGGAAATTACGATCATTGAATATACATACCAAGCTTCGTCTGTTTAATTCAAATGTTATCTCAGTGTTAACATACGGCTGTGAGAGTTGGAAAATAACAAAATCATTGGAGAACAAGCTGAATACATTCGAGAACAAATGTCTTAGAAAACTCATGAACATCAGTTGGAAAGAATTCAAGACTAATCGACAAATAAGAGAAGACTCTAGGCAGAAATATGTCTCCGACTATATAAGGAAAAGACGATGGTCATATATCGGTCATGTCCTACGAATGCAAAACAACAGAATACCACTACAGGCGCTCACTTGGGTTCCTGAGGGTAAGCGGAAAAAAGGAAGACCAAAAGAAACACTCAGAAGAACAATAATAAGAGAAGGAAGAACGTTGGGCCTAAATAATGTGCAAGAGCTAAGAGGAGTGGCGTCACAACGAACAACCTGGAGAGCACTGGTTTCTGCCTTATGCGCCGTGTTTGGCGCTTAAAGAATTTATTATTATTATTATTAATACAATGGGTATGAAAGTCAAGTTTCTTACACTGCATACAATGGCAGTGAAGATGTATAAATATTTCTGCAGAGAAGCTAAGCGTGATAAACTGTATCGGAGTCTCTCAAATCCTGAAAAGAGAACTATTCACGCTTTAGGTTTAAGTAAATGCTCATTTCATCAATTACTCAAAGCTAATGGAATTTTCAGTTCAATCAATACCAGAACGCAAGGAAGAAAGTAGTAGATAGTTTTGACATATGTGTTTGAGACTGCCACCTTATCATTCACATTTAAACCCAATTGAACTCGTTTGGGCAAAAGTTAAAGGACAGGTGGCAGCTGACAATAAAACTTTCAAACTATGCAATATGAAAGAACTAACATATGCCGCCCTCTCGCAGATAGACAAAGATTATTGGTGTAAATGTGAAGACCATGTCTTAAAAGAGGAAAATGAATATTGGAAAAAAGATGGACTGTCGTTCGTTCAGCCGAGAATAGTAATCAATATGTTAGACTCGTCTGACTCAAAATAAACGTGTAAATACCTTATATGTTTTATGTGTTTTCTCCTCCATCTATGTGTATATGTAAACCAATTCATTTCCTTTTTATCTCCGCGATTTCACTACTATTTTTAATATACACAGTACTTTCACCTCTTCATGCATCCATTCACGTTTTAGTATAAAATGTAACATTTACAACGAATAGGCGTTATTATTCTCTCAAATATTTCGAAGAAATAAAAAAGGACCTCACGTAGTAATCAGTTAACAAACCCCTCTAACATTCGAATTGTACATACGCCTATGCCGAAAATATGCAACTTCCTTCATTTACGGTAAATTATTTTCTTCCAGGACAAAATAGTTACTTCGTTAATAAAGATCAAAGGAATTAGCCGTTGCAAGAAAAGAACACTACCTGCAACATTGAATTTTATAAAAACTTTGGGACATTGAAAATATAAGACCACATGCAAAAAATCATGTTTATCAGTGCAAGGAATATGGAGATATTTGAAGTCAATCGTCGACCGATCTTTTTGAAACGCACTATACCCGTTATTTCCCGAGCAATAGATGCGCAACATAATTATAAAACGCTAGGCGATCGAAATTGTTTAATAACAATATATTTATATTTCATCTTGTGTAAATTTTAAGTAACTAACTGTTCATAGCTAGTGTTAAAAGCGATACGTTAGCTAGGCACGCGTGAAGTTCTTTTTAATATAAATAATTAAAAACCGGAGTGATTTTACAGGTCTTACCTAAAACGCGGGTGTTAGAATACAATTATAGTAGGATTACCTGTTTTCTATATTCTCTTTTATATAGGTGATCATACCTTTTCGATCCAAAGGTTCTAATAGAGATACATGGTCAGATGGCGTATGGCATCCCAATTATATGTTCCTAACCATACAAACATTGACAGTAAAAATATGATGTTGGAGACCCTTATAGGTCCACTTTCTCAATCCATGAGAGCGGTTAAATAACCAGAACACTTCAATGTTAAATTGTGTTAAATGTTAAACTGGAACGGGACAATGCCAGAAGATTTTTTCATCTTATTCATATAAAGTTCCATGGCCTGATGAGGCAGAACTTACAGCACTAATTTTCTTTAATCAAACTTATATGACAGTAAAGTTTTCCTACCACCATATTCTACAGAGAACATTCACGGGTCATACCCGGCTATTTCCTTCCGAGAACAGCCTGTGAGTAACGTTCTGCTGTTTGATAATATTTTCACCTTCACTACGACAGAAACCTAGAAAAAACTTATCCTCACCCAATACCTGCAGTACGAAGAGGAATACCCCCCAGGAGAAAATATAATCAACGCACCAATTCAGCGAATCTCCGAGAAAAATAGTAGTTGCCTAGACGGAGTTTCTGGGGCTGAACTGGACAAACAACAGGACATCTAATAGTCTTAAATACATTGTGTTTGATTAATTCCATGGAATGTATGCAGCGTTGGCAGAGGGGTAAGCATGATTGTAGTGAGCTCACTGTATGTATGTAGAGAGTGAAACGGAACGAAAGAATTTATTTCTTAAGTTACTACTAATATAACTGCTTTTCTTTTATCTATCTCTCACTAAGTTTGAAGGCCCACGGGATAGTTTAAATTAAGGACATATCCTTTACTCCCCACTCCCATTGTTAATCATTTGTTTGATCTTTTGGGTAAATAACCTCGGTTTGGATCTTTCCTAGTTTTCCATATACCAGAGGAAGGATTTATGAGAGTATATTTTCTTTCTCTTATGTAACTATAATTCACTGATGTAATGATAACTATGTATTGATGTTGTGATCTATTTTCTAACGATATAATAAACTTAATAAACCTTAAGCTATTGGTGTTGGTCAAAACCTCCCCTGCCATTTATATGTGACCCATAGTTTATCTGTTTTCAACGTATGTACGTATTTATGTCACAAAATTGTTTGTGTGTGCGTACGTGAGGGTAGTGCAATTTGAATCAGTATCAAGTGAGAAAGTACGTCTCCATAAAGTGTGTCATACTAGATAGGTTGGATTGAGCAATTACTCAATCCAAGACAGTATTTTCTCTTACACCAGTTCTCCTCGTAAACAGGACTATTTCTCACACCTTCCTCTCACATAGCTCTCACTATATCACCTCTGCTCGAATGGGACCATAAAAATACCAGGCCTATCTATATTTTATATTTTATATTTTTTTATGTAAAACTTTTGCCTCGTTTTGGCGAGGTGCGTCCCGTTCAACCTAGTCGGTTATATTAGGGCGCATGTCCAAATATAAAAGACCCTTAAATTTACGACAGATAGATAGATAGATAGATAGATAGATAGATAGATAGATAGATAGATAGATAGATAAATAGATAAATAGATAGATAGATAGATAGATAGATAGATAGATAGATAGATAGATAGATAAATAGATAGATAGATAGATAGATAGATAGATAGATAGATAGATAGATAGATAGATAGACAGATTGACACACAGACAGACAGACAGACAGACAGACAGATAGATAGATAGATGGATGGATGGATGGATGGATGGATGGACGGACGGACGGACGGACGGACGGACGGACGGACGGACCGACCGACCGACCGACCGACCGACCGACCGACCGACCGACAGACAGACAGACAGACAGACAGACAGACAGACAGACAGACAGACAGACAGACAGACAGATAGATAGATAGATAGATAGATAGATAGATAGATAGATAGATAGATAGATAGATAGATAGATAGATAGATAGATAGATAGATAGACTGAAGCTTTTATTCCTCACTCCAGTTGTTGTGGTATCCACGACAACAGCTATGATATAGAGTCCTGTGCTAAAATAACTTCTCCTCACATTGTGCCCTACTCCCTGCGACGTGACAACAGTAGGACGTGCAGCGGTACCAGTGAGTGACTCAATCCTAACCCTGTTACTGCGTTTAATATTATTGTTTTTATTCATGTTGTCTATGGACAAGGTGGATTAGCAATAGAAAGTTGTTTGTCACTGTTGTGGTTTTTGTGTGTGTTGTGTTTTACAGTTTATTGTCATTAGTTCAGAAGATAGTGATAGGGGAAATAAGCCTTGAGCTAAGTACCTCAATAATTTTCCTGCTAGTAGCACTTGTCTTCCATGTTCTCCCCAGTAGTCTCATTATTAGGAAATGCTCTGTTATCTACGAGGCAATGCCTATTTTTAGAGATATTTCTGGGTAAGATTATAAAACTTATGGACAGTGTTTATTCACATTTTTCCAACTACCATATTATTTCAATCTTCACACCACAGACACAACAGGAGACACTTATAATTAAGACAACTTGGTCATTTATAATTAGACGTGCGCTCTGAAATAACCAGTGGACATTGTTTCTATGTTGCACTCTTCAAATTTATAATTAAGGGACATAATGAAAACTAAAGAAGCCATAAACTAGTGACAGGAAAAAACCTCATGGATCAGCTTAGGAAAGATAGTAAAATGATGCAAACATCTATGGACGTAATGTAAAATTATAAATAAAACGTCTACGGACATAAAGTAAAATAATACAAAGTGTATGTACATAAAGTGAGAAGTGATCCGAACGTATGCGGACATAAAGTAAAATGATCCGAACGTCTACGGACATAAATTAAGGTGATTCGAACGTCTACGGACATAAATTAAGTGATCCGAACGCCTACAGACATAAAGTAAAATGATATTTCTTCTTCTTCTTCGTACACTCTCAGACGTCCACTTGAATGTTCTCAAAGAAAGCAGCAGTCAGTTTGAGGCTATTTGAATCTCCGTAAAGCTTTTCCACGAAAGGAGCTGGCGTCGGCCATATGCACTTTCTCTGTACCACATATAAGGGGCAAGTTTGAAGCAGGTGTTCAGCAGTCATTTTATCAGTGTTATAGTTAACTGATCGGTAGTTCCTATCTTTAGCTTGTTGAATAGATGGTATGTTGAACGGGCTTCCAATGAGTAGGAACTCTTTGAATTTTTTACCTTGGTATTGATGTTGAGTGGGCTTGGATTTCTAACGCCTACATTGCTTCCGTTTTTAATCGTTTTGATTTGAATGTTGTATCTCTCACGGGTTATCTGTTTGCGTTCATGTGATTATGTAGTTTTTTAAATCTCTATGGATATATTTTGTTATATGCCATAGTAACTAGCTTATGGTGCCCGATTCCAGATTTTCAACTGATGTTTGTGCTAGCTTTATCATTAACCTCATCATAATCATCACCATCTCCACTACCATCATCATCATTCTTAAGTTAATACGCGTAATATAGCCAAACATTTAATGTTTTCTTCTGTACATATACTAATCGTTGTTTGAGATCCACCTTTTTCTAAATAACCGTTTTTTTTTTTTACCATTCTTGAACCGTTCACATTATCTTGAGTGCGTGCGTGCGAGTGTGCGTGCGTGTTTTCAGAACTATATAAGGACAGACCTGGATGGCCTCAGAATAGTGCTCATCATACTATACATGTCAACGAATCAAAAGTGTTGTGATCCAATGAATCCCATCTCACCGGCACTGAAGAGGCTGACAGATGGGCAAAGGAAGGTGGTGTGGCAGCCCGTGGTTGTATCAATTCTTCTGTATGGCCGCCTGCCTGCCCAGGTTCTTTTCCTCTTTAGTTAGCAATGATATGCTGTATAATTATAACAGTCACACACACACAGCAAGCGATGAGATAACGCAATAGTAATTGAAACACTATTTATTTACATATGAGAGGATCATTGCTGTCTGCTCTGACCTCCACATCTGGTCCATCATAGAATATACAATGTGTAAGTTCTTTCTCAATATTTATTCCTTTTCTCTCTCTCTCTCTCTCTCTCTCTCTCTCTCTCTCTCTCTCTCTCTCTCTCTCTCTCTCTCAATCTCTCTCTCTCTCTCTCTCTCTCTCTCTTTTCTGATCTTCTGATCTTTAACCATAGATGATCACTCAGGTGCTATAGTATCTATTTCTGTTCTTTCTTCCTTACAATTTCTTAGATTGTTGTTATATTTCATCTCAGTGTTCAGGTTATCTATTGATAGAACCGGACCTCTCCGGGGTTGTTACTTTCCCTTTCATCACTGAAGAATAGAACTACTGTATTAGATTTCACTCTACGTACCTTTTCCCTTTCTGAATAAAATCTAACTCACACCGTTTCTCCTTCTAAACAAGAATTCTCATTATTCAATATTTCGGGTTAATCATTACCCTAAACACTGCCTTCAACATGGCTACTAGCGTACGTGCCATCTGCACTCTCTAACTCACGCCTCTGGACTCCCGCTGAGAAAGCGTGCTTCACTGGATTATCGTTTACCCCTTTCATGCGCATTATTGTTCGCGCATCCCCTTTTTGTACTTTATCTGAACCTTACCATTCCAATTATCCTTATTCATTCCCTTTGACTATTAGTCGTTCCCTTGCTGCCACATTATCTCCTTATCCCCCCAAAAATAAATTATTTATCTGTAGGATAAAAAATTTATTTTAATGGCTACCAACCATTATTGTACTTTTCTATATACAAAAATTCTTAGCAATGTGTTGTTACAACCCTAGTTCAGCACATTAGACAATTTCTTTTTACACAACATATTATCATATTGTACTGGGAACATACGTTCTTCCACATCTCCTTCCCATTTACGGCCACTCATCTTTGCTTTTCTCCTGTCTGCTCATATTACATGATTTCAAATACTTGTACATACTTTTAACATGTTATACATTCCACTTCCTTAGTGGTCTTCATTTTTTTTTCATATTATTTAACATGTCATTATTTGCTTATGTTACAACATATTATCATACCAAAAAAAAACAAAAACCGTGGAATGTCTCTTTTCCCGTCACTTTTCTTAGTGACCTTTCTTCTTTAGATTTATGGCTGTTCTTAACCCTTGTCTTCCTCACTCACATTCTGCCAACTCTGTACATATCCATACAAAGTTCATTTCCTTACAATCATCTAGTCACTCCTATTGTCATACATGTAAATTCATCATATTGTATTATTTTCTGTCACCAAACATCTGGTGTGAATTGTTTGGCCATTTTCTTCTCTCGTATAAAGCCAAACATGTCTTCTGTCATGTCTCCCTATATACATGGTTCATGATGGCGTGGGCCATTTAACTATCATGGCAACACTGAATTGCCATTCTCTTGTCCACCCTTACTAACTAGACTTCTGTCCTTGGTCTACTACGCGGAAATATTTTCAATTTCTTGGGTCTACTTATCTTCAACCATTTTGTCGCTTTGACCTACTTGCGTGTTTTTCTGCTGCTGACCTGTCACTTGACCTCCTTTTTTCACTTACGTCTATTTCTCTTTACTCTATTTTTACGTCCACTCTTTATCACTTTGTTTCATGGTTTCTCCATATTTCTTCTTTACTCACTGTCATTTTTCAGTACTCCATGTCTGTATCATGTTCCTGTGCCCTTACACTTCTCTTTTTTCTCTTTCTTATGGCTTCTCAATGTCCGTTCCCTCTCTGGAACCTATCTTTGTGCTACCTCCTTTTCTTTCCTTTTCGAGAACACTCTGTCTCCCCGTGTCTGAATTTCTGTTGCATATGTTCGGTGAGGGTTACCCTCCCTAGACTCTCATTTGTAGTCTGGTAAACACCGCACTTAACGTTTTTATATGTTTTTCGTTCCCTCCCTGGAACGTTCTCAACACATTTCTCTTCTCTTCATGTATTACGGAGAAAAAAAATATGATTTCTCCCCAAAGTCTTCATAAGACTCGGCCACTGCCGCAAAAATCTCTCTCTTTGCCATTTTCTCCATGGCTTCTCACCTCTGTCTGTGCCATCCTTCCTGTGGCTTCTCAATACTTCCGCCACTTCTCCATCTCTTATCCAGTTCCCTATGGTTCTCTATTATGTTCGGTGGAGCATGACTCCACAAAAAGTCTACTCACGACTTAGCTAACGCCGCAATTGTCATTCCTCTCCTTCCATCGTTTATCCGACAATTCCCTCCATGTAGCGTGACTGACCGTCTCCGCATATTGTCTGCACGTTTCTGCCGTGTCTGCACTCCTATTACTATATTTCCTCCTTTCTTCCTTACTTCTTCTATAATTCTCTCGCCCTCTGTAACTCCTTTCGTGTCTGTGACTACCGTCACTCTCCTCAGACACTACACTGTCTGAGTCAGTCGACACCGATTCTGAAGACCAGCTCCGTCTACTGATATATTCTACTTCATTAACCGTCTGTCGACCTTTTCTCCTGGTCCATCTATCCTCTTCTTTGTATTCCATGTGTCCTCCACATCTGTCTCTTCATCCATCATTTCGATCACAAGTTCGTGAATTTCTTGTTGCCTTTTTTGATAAGTCTGTATCAAACTTTCCTTCTAGCAATTTCCGCACCTTCCTTGTTTCAAGGTGTTGAGATCGGCTCCTGTTATGGTACTTTTTATTGCCTTCTTTATTTCATTTACCCTTGGTTCAGCCATTTTGCTAATCTTCTTCGTCTTTATCTGATGTATACATCCAAGATCACTATTCTCCTTTTTATTGCCTTTTTTCGGCCGTTCTATGATCGAGTTCGTCCGACCTGTAGCCTTGTGTATATTCGTCAAAGTCCATGACTCTATCTTCCCCACTTGACGAATCGGATTCTGATTCTATGTCAAGCTGGTACTTTTCATGCACTGTGTATACTCTTTCCTGTCTCATCTTCTGTACTCCTCTTGTACGCCTATAAGATGTGTCCATGTCCTGTATTTCTTGTGGACCTGTTTTCTTAGGATTCCTTCTTACTGCTGTTCTTATATGCCTGTTCGACGCGTCAATGTCCTGCGTTTCTTCTATCCTATATTTTCTATTGTCCGCCTTCACTGATCTTTCTTTCTCTTGCAGTAATATCTGCATCGGTTCATCCGTCTTATTCTTTACCTCGATACTGTCCCTATGCTGTGGTACTACTACTTCTTGTGTGCCGATACTTGTAGTTGTTTCTGTTTGTGTACCAACGCTGACCCTGTCTCTCTGTATGTTTTCCTGTTTCTGGACTGTTGTCCTAACCTGACTTGTCCATGGTCTATTCCTATTACCTTCTTCCTTTATTGTGACATTTTGTTGGCTAGATCCTGTTATTTTTCTCCACACTCCTAGCGGTTCTATCTTCATTTCCCAACCATTCTATGTTCTTATCTGGCACTTCTGTTGGTTTGCTATGTTGATGTTATTTATTTCTATGGACTTCCCTTTTCTAATTTCTCCCACAAAATTCCTGACCGCCATTCTTATTCCTCTCCTATTCAGGTTATCCCAATGTCGTAACTCATTGTTGCTGTTGAAAGTTGGAATTGTTCTGTCACTGTTATTACCTGTTCTATGATGTCCCTGCTTATATTGATATTTGTTACATTTCCATTTCTCCCTTTCACATTCTGTACCAATGTTTCTCCTCTCATGCGTGTGTTGTCTATTCTTGTGTACGACTGAGCTATCCCAATTCATCCTCTTTTTGTATCTTTGCCATTTTTGTTGTTGGCGCCCTGTGTCCAACCAACTTCCACGATGGTGTACCCCTCTGGTGTTATGTGTATATGCTCGGGTGTTACCATAAACATCACGACCTCTATTATCCCTACATCTAGAACCTGTCTGGTGAGAATAACCGTACTGACCAATTGATGAACTTGGCCTCTCATACCTTTCCTGTTGCTCACAAAATCTTGCTATGTGTCCAATCTTTCGGCACTGGAAACATCTAACGTTAGGTGTGACCTGTAATGTTCCTCTTTGTTGTCTTCCACTCATATACCAAACCTGCTGCTGTCTCCTTCTGTTTACCTGGTCCACTTCCATCGGTTCTTCTGCTTCTTCCTGTGTTTCTGTCTGTCCCAATCGAATGTCTAAGCGTTTTCTAACATTTTCTTCTGCCATGGCAGCTGAAATTGCTTCTTTCAGCGTCTTGTAATCCTTCCTTAACAACATTAAATTTAGTGTATTATTAGTCAACCCATTAATAAATATACCTACCAGCTGATTGTCCATTTCTTGGAGGTTGACTTCCTGACCCATGAATGTTTCTTCAGCAAGATTCAGCAGTCTATCACAGAACATCTGCGTAGTCTCATTCTTGTTTTCCTTTAGCTTCCTTAACTGATGCTAAGCAAATTGTGGGTCGGACACGAAGGAATACCGTCTAACGAACTCTGCTTTAAGATCTTTCCACGTTTCATTGGGGCATGTGTCCAGCCGCCTTCTCATAAAGTCAGTGACCAGACCAGCAGACGAAATAAATGCAATTTTAACTTTCTCAAACTCATCTGCATTTATTGACTTTGCATATTTGTCAATATCTGTAAGCCACTTACGGTATGCGCGTGGGTCACCTGAAAACAAGTCTACATTACCTTTTATGTTTGCGTATTTAGCACTGTTGTTTACCTTGGCTAATGTGTCACTGATTGCTTTTACCAGGCCTAATATCTGACGGTCTTGCCTGTCCTACTGTGTCGGTTCGCTCTGTGCCATCATAAAATCTGAAAAATAGTTACTTATTTCCAGGGCCGGCCCTAGGAATTTTGCCGCCCCGTACAATACCATACCTTGCCGCCCCATCCCAACCTCAAATTAACGTTTGAAATTTTTAAAACCATTATGTTAAACAAGCTTCAACTTTAATTTCATGACCATTAACCTAATTTTAAATAGGACCATTAATAATAATGTATTGATAAATTGATGAAAATACTGTATATTGACTTTATTAGAGACAATTATATGAAATAAATGTAGTTACATTACTTACATACCAACGGGCTGATCACCCGTTTGCCAGTCACTTCGATTACGGAAACAACAGCAAATGGGTTGATTTGCCGTTGCCCTAAAGACGCCAATAGGCGTGATGGGAAACAATGGCAAAGAAAACCTATCTGCTGTTGCCCTAAGACGCCACTAGGCGTAATGGCCACTGACTGCTTTGACGGTCGGTGGCTAAGGACGGAAGAAGAAGAAGAAGACATTACTTACATATAGGGGATGCTCTTGTCATGTGGAACGATGAACTGTTGAGTCACAAACACATAACTATAGTATGTACATGTTATAGTTTTTAGCACGATTTTCACATTATTTGAATTTATATTGTTTGAAGTATGTACTGCTTAAAAAGACACTTTTCTTGCTTTCATATTTGCAAAAGCAGAAATAAGGTCAGCGTAGTCTAATTTTTGACCCATTTCATGTTCAATTGAAATCATGGCAAGTCCTTCCAATCTAGTTTCGGCCATTGTTGAGCGTAAATAAGCTTTAATAAGCTTCAGTTTTGAAAAACTACGCTCACCACTTGCTACCGTTACAGGCATAGTTAGTAATATTCTTAAGGCTATAGCGACATTAGGAGCAATGTTATTTTCAATAACATAACGAAGAACTTCAATAGGCGGTGTATTTTCTGGTACTAATTTGGATACTACTTTCAGTTCATCACATAGCTCAATGGCATCAATGTCTCTATTTTCTTGATGCGTTAAAACGCCTTCTAGGTTTTTACATTTGTTTAAGAGCTCATTTGTCGTCTCAGATTTCAATTTAGGGATGTTATATAAAAAGGAAAAATGTGAACTGATGTTCCAATTGCTCGAACCTTTCTTCAATAGAATTAGTTGCAACATCAATAATAAAAAAGAAAAATTCAATTTTGAATTTAGTTTTGGGATCCAAAATAGGTTCATCTCTTGCTTCATAATTGTGTTGCTTTTTCTGCCGACGCACTCTAGTACATTCAAACGTTGGTATAAAATCAGGATCAGCTTCAACTTTCTCAGCTAATGTTGTAGCATCAACAAGAAAATTTTGAAATGATTCATCATTTCTGAGATTCTTAAGGCTTTGGAGAACATTTCTCAAAGTTGTTATGGCACTAGTCAATTCCATTTTTATGCTTTGCAACAGTTTACTAGCAACATTAATTTCGTTTAAAACATAGTGCCATATAACCAGACAACATAAAAATTTAAAATCTCTGAGTTTTAGGGCAAGGGTTTCAGCTTCACATCTCGCCATTTTGTCTACTGACTCGTTCATCAGCATATTCTATCAGTGCATCATAAAATTCCTCAATATAATATCTTAAAGGACAATTGGCCTCGATTCTAGATTCCCAGCGAGTTGTACTTAGTGGCTTGGGCGTTAGAGTTGTAATATATTTCTTAAGGATTCCCCAACGCAGTGTTGACGCTGAGAAAAACACATACAATTTTTGAACCGTTTCAAAAAATAAAACCCCTTCTCTAGATGACATCGCGGCATCATTGACCACCAAGTTGAGAGAATGAGAACAGCAAGGGATATAAAAAGCTCTCGGGTTCAAGTCTCTAATACGTTGTTGAACTCTTAATGTTTTCCTTTCATATTTGATCCATTGTCATACCCCTGGCCACGCATGTTTGCGATTGGAATATCAATGTCTGACAATTTTCTTAGAATGCATTCGGTTAACGCTGACCCTGTAGTAGCTTCTACAGCAATGAAACTAAGAAAATGCTCATGAATGTTGATATCATCTGGATTCGTATTAACAAATCTTACAGTTAGTGTTAATTGTTCAATGTGACTTACATCGGGAGTACAGTCTGCAAATATGCTATAATATTTAGCTTTCTCCACCATAGAAATTATTTCCTTTTTTATGGTTCCAGAGAGAAGAGCAATCAGTTAATTTTGAATGTTTTTCCCAAGGTAATGTTGGGTCGATCCACGAGCTACTCTCATTAAATGTTCACACATAGCACTATCAAATCTGGCAATCAGTTCAACAAGCTTTAAAAAATTTCCATTGTTAGGGTTATATAATTTATCAGATGTTCCACGAAATGGCAAGCATTGTTGGCTCAAGAACTAAACAACAGCAATTAGGCGTTCTATTATGCTCCTTCAGTGTCGAACTTCTTAATTTAATAACTTTTGTTGCATTGAATCAATTGTTTGTACTGATTTAAGCCTGGACGATAATTCAATCCACTTTGTATGGGACTCGTCTTTCGGTATCGCTTAAAGAAGGATTCCATCTTGCCGGATCAGTGTACCTCTCAAGTTCATCACTTAAATCTCTGGAATTGGAAACGGTCAAATCAGTCTCATTTTCGACATTGTTAGTAATATCCACGTTACTGGGGTCCGAGTTAGAAGTACTTGCCATGAGCTCAGAATCATTTGTTTCGGTACATTTGCTTATTTTCTTCTATCCTACATCAGCTGTTTCAGTTTTTAGATATTTATGTAAAGCCCCGCTATGTTTTTTAATACCGCGTTCTTTTTCCAGTTTCCGTTTCCGATATTCGGCACCTGATAATTCTTTTCTATTATCGGACATTATATCTATTTGAATATTAAAACTGTTTTAATAAACCCTACAATAAAATGTATTATTTAGTAATGAATGGATGCTGAAGCACTGTACTTATTTCCATAAAACGTTTAAAAAACTTATTTATCACTGTACCACAATGCACACTAACACTGAGCAAAATCAACTTCCTTGAATGCACACTCGAAAACAACTGAAACATTCGAGCCGCCAACATAGAACGGTCGATAAAAAAATAAATTCCTGATTCCCACGCCAAGTAAATTAATTCCCGTCTCTCGTTCAGCCATGCCGGAAGATTTATTGTAGCGGTCTTCAGTTGACCACTGACCACGGAAATATAATCCTCTGGGAACCACTGTGGTTTCGACCAAGCGAATAAATTGTACTGACGTCCCTAAAGAAATACCTTTTAGTGCCTTTGTAGGAGAAGATAGCATTAGGATCGTATGGCAGAACTATTAGTGAAGACTTGAAAAACAGCTAAAGAACAGACGAAAATAATCTAGACGAAACCTTCGAACACTCCGTGACACCATCCACAGAGGGTTTATTTCAGGAGCCGTTCAGGTTATTCAGTCAAAATCCCGGTCGATGAAACTCCTACAAATGTCCGCGCCCGGGCTTGAACCTTGAACACCTGATCGCTAGCGCAGTGTGGTAACCATTACACCAGCGCGGCTCCCAGGCGGAATATTTTGGCGGGATTGTAAAAATAAGTAAAACGATTTTTTGCCGCCCCCCAAAGCTAGCCGCCCCGTGCAAATGCACGTGTTGCGCCGTCGGTAGAGCCGGCCCTGCTTATTTCTAATGCCAGCTAATCAGGTACAATCAAAAGAACAAAAATAATGTATATATATATATATATATATATATATATATATATATATATATATATATATATATATATATATATATATATATATATATATATATATATATATATATCAAACTGTCTTGTACCTGCAACCAAAAGAAATGTATTATTAGTTGTTGGGGGGAGGGTGGGCGCTGAAAAAAAATGATTCTGTTACACAGATTATATACACCTAATGTTAATACACAACTGTGTGGTCATTGTTTAACTATTAATTTCTATTATCGTAGCGTTAATGGTTTTACACAGTATCGCTTATATCCGTAACTAATATCACTAACTAAAATGGTACCTAAGTATCTATACCTTAACTAACTGTGTTGATTCTTCGTTGCAGCGCTCTTGTTTTCTAATGCCCACTTGTACACGTAGATTTGCTACACCTTCCTAACCGCTGTGCTCCAGGTACTTTTACACTACACAGTACGTTACAGGAGTTCACGCGTATTCTTGCTTGATCGGTGACGACGTACAGCTGCGATGACCTTTTCTCGGACAGGTGGACGGAGAGAGAGAAAAAAATGTTTCGTCGCCTTGCTTGTGATTCGGTCTGGTGATTCTCGATGTCAACACTTTGAGCTGTCCACAATGTTGGTACTCGAAGTCGTTCTGTTTCTTGCTGCTGTGTCTATTGTTGACGTTATTTTCTTTCTTGCTTCTCTGTTTATTGTCGTCTGGTGATTCTCGATGTCAACACTTCGAGTTGTCCACAATGTTGCTACTCGAAGTTGTTATGTTTCTTGCTTCTGTATCTATTGTTGAGATTTTGTTTCTTGCTGCGCTGTTTGCTGTTGACGTTGTTCTGTCTCTTGATTCTGCGTCTATTGTTGGCGTTATTTTGTTTCTTGCTGCGCTATTTGCTGTTGTGTACCATCAATGCCTCTCTGCGTAGCTGTCAATACTTCTTGAAGCTGGTCTTCGCAACAATATTCTTCTGTGTGTTGTACTTTGTCTTCCTGTGCACAAAAGAAACGGCCCAATACATAATCAGTTCATAAACCTAGTTTCACGTGTATAGTCTTGTTTCTGGTCTGGGCCACCAACCAGGGCCTTAAAATTCTGCCTGAAGCGAGGAGAGATGACAGCATATATCCTCGTTGCTGAACTACTGTTTAGAAACAATGTATGTGTGCTGCTAGAGGTTGGTCACGACACCAATTCTATTATATGTGGCAGCCTGTGGTTGTATCAATTCTTCTGTATGGCCACCTGCCTGCCCAGGTTCTTTTCCTCTTTAGTTAGCAATGATATGCTGCATAATTATAACAGTCACACACACACACAGCAAGCGATGAGATAACGGCATAGTAATTGAAACACTATTTATTTACATATGAGAGGATCATTGCTGTCTGCTCTGACCTCCACATCTGGTCCATCACAGAATATACAATGGGTAAGTTCTTTCTCAATATTTATTCCTTCCCTCACTCTCTCTCTCTCTCTCTCTCGTATCGAACGATCTTCTGATCTTTAACAATAGATGATCACTCAGGTGCTATAGTCTCTATTTCTGTTCTTTCTTCCTTACAATTTCTTAGATTGTTGTTATATATCATCTCAGTGTTCAGGTTATCTATTGGTAGAACCGGACCTCTCTGGGGTTGTTACTTTCCCTTTCATCACTGAAGAATAGGACTACTGTATTAGATTTCACTCTACGTACCTTTTCCCTTTCTGAATAAAATCTAACTCACACCGTTTCTCCTTCTAAACAAGAATTCTCACTATTCAATATTTCGGGTTAATCATTACCCTAAACACTGCCTTCAACATGGCTACTAGCGTACGTGCCATCTGCACTCTCTAACTCACGCCTCTGGACTCCCGCTGAGAAAGCGTGCTTCACTGGATTATCGTTCACCCCTTTCATGCGCATTATTGTTCGCGCATCCCCTTTTTGTACTCTATCTGAACCTTCCCATTCCAATTCTCCTTATTCATTCCCTTTGACTGTTAGTCGTTCCCTTGCTGCCACAGTGGAAAGCTACCTCAGCCTGATGCTAGCATAACTTTGGAGGAGGCAAAGAGTTTTATCAGAATCAGATACAGAAACAAATGGGATGTAGAGCATCAAGGTCACACACAAAACGATGCATACTACCAGCTCTACTGAAGAGAACAAGTGATAATCTTCAGACTCCCGCACTGGCCACAACAAATTGAGATACCATTTATTCAACAAACTAAAGATAGAAACTACCGACCAGTGTAACTATGGCATTGATAAATGACTGCTAAACATCTGCTTTAAAGTTCCCAACATATGCGGAAATGAGAACGCTGCTTTGGCCGACACCAGTACCATTCGTGGAAAAGATTGTGTCAGAGTTATGTAAAAATATATTACATGTATCCACACGTTTTGCTCCCACCTGGCTTCCACCTTGCTTTCTTAATAATGTGCACGCAGAACCCCTGTACTTCTATATCTATCAAACTCATAATTATAGCCACGCCTAATTTTTTTTGTTTCTCTATGTCTTACAGCCACCAGGAATGTTTACAAACAAGACTTATTAACTAGTCCACGACGGGACAGGTAAACAACTAGAGAGTAGAACCGTTAACTATAAGATCACGCGAGCAATTGGGTAACCGTCGTAATAGCGACAGGCCAGACTGAATGCGTGCAAAGAGAGTCAAAAGTCGTACCTTTGATGGATGGTACTTTCTCAGGGGGAATAAGCGAACGAAGAAATCAAAAGGGCGATAAGTCTAAATCGTACTTTCGTTAGTACAGTTCTCAGGGGGAATTAAGCGAATGCAAGAAAAGGGAGATAATCACAGTTAACACCCCCCCCCCCACATCCATTGTTCGCGGTCTCAGGGAAACTTAATTAGCTACAGTGAGAGACGGCAGATCAAAGAAAGTCCGTTCGCTGGCAAAGTCTATGCGGTTAGTGGAAGTGTGAATATAAGCTTTGATTCAGGAATTGACCAAAGAATCTTCCAAAATCTGACCGAAGGCATTATATCTCGCACTGGCGAGCGATTTTCTACATATTTCATATATATAACCCCAGCTTTTAAAATCATTTATCTAGTAGCCTCAGAATTTTCGGAACAGCTAGCTTCGAATCTTTGATCATTGTTAAAGTGGATTTATTAGCATTTCGATTGGAGATTGTTTCTTTTTCTGTGTGATGGTAATTATATATACTAGCTTTTTTGAGTGATTTAATTGTTAAAGTTTGTCAGTATATTTCACTAGGATTTACTGTGTTAATTGGCTAGCAGATTAAATATATATACTGTTCAAAAAAAGAAACGCAACATTTTTGGTGTTACTTTTATAAAAGATATTCGCTGATTGGACATCAGTCAACCTATCGACTGTGTCCATCTGGTCATTAACTTCTTGTGGTTACCTGAATTGTACTCACCTCGTGATTCGTGAGGTCGTGAAAGAGGTCAAGGTCAAAACAACATTTTTGACAATAACTCGTGATAGGTTCATGAGAATCCCGTGAAACTTACTGAACACAAAACTCTCTGACCATATTATTGAATGCTTATAAAAGATTGACGCTCCTCGAATAAATTCAGTTGAAAATTCAATGCGCAAGTATGACTCATCTCACTGCAGAACAACGACTCATCATCATTGGACGTTTACAGACTGGACAATCACAAAGTGTAGTGGCCAGACAATTTAATGTGGTTAGAAGTACCATTAGTCGCCTTTGGAGGCGATTTCAAGAAACTGGCTCAGTGGCAGACCGGTCGCGCAGTGGAAGACCCAGAGTCACAACTCCTGCCGAAGACCGCTTCATACGGCTGCGTCACCTCAGGAATCGACTTGCATCTGCGTCCTCCACAGTCCAGTCAATGTCAGCAGCTCGTCGAATTTCAGATCAAACGGTCAGGAACTGGCTGCACGACTCTGGTCTTTGGGCTAGAAGACCCTACAGAGGTCCTGTTCTTACGGACCGGCATCGCAAGAACCGACTGCAGTGGGCGAACCAGCATCATCAATGGGCTGTTGGGAATGACTGGAGATGGGTTTGGTTTAGGGATGAATCATTTTTTGTGCTCCAGCGACACGATAGACGGAGAAGGGTTTACCGCAGAGTCCATGAGCGCTACGCCCAGAACAGCGTTGATAGGCATCTCCACATGGTGGTGGAGGTGTACTGATGTGGGAGGAGGGGGCGATCAACTTCATGGGAAGAAGTGACCTGGTGCAAATTGAAGGACGCCTGAATGCCCAACGATACGTCGCTGAAATTCTTTGTCCTCACGTCCTTCAACTTCTGGCTGCACGAGGGTCGATTTTTCAGCAGGATAACGCTCGATCTCATGTGGCACAACTCACCACCCAGTTCCTTGCTGTCAACAACGTCCAGACCCTTCCGTAGCCAGCCATGTCATCAGACATGAACCCCATAGAACACTTATAGGATGAACTCGACAGACGACTCCACCAGCGAGACGTGGCTCAAGCCAATCTCCGACAGTTGTCTCTTGCACTGCGGGAAGAGTGGGCAGCCATCCCACAAAAACAGATCCAACGGCTAATCGGATCCATGTCAAGGAGATGTCGTTCTCTGATAGAGGCCAGAGGAGGCCATACACCTTACTGAAACGGAAGCCTCAGTCGCAAAGAATAAAAGTCCAAACCAAATTTAATGAACATCATTTCATTGTTAACGTCTGAAAGTTTCTTCATGCCAAGATTGAAACATTAATTCCGTAAAATAAAATGTTGGTACAAGTTTGAAATTTGGTGTCCATTACCACTGCAATAATGTTGCGTTTCTTTTTTTGAACAGTATATAATATATAATATATAGCTAATATTTTCCAGCGGTAGCGAAAATGTAATTAATTGCTATTAACCAGTTTGAAATATTTTAATTGACTAGTAAATGCACTAGGCGATGTCGTACTGACGAAATATATATTTATCTCTAATCCATTATGCGTAATTGTGTAAATGACTAGGCTTATTTCACGGTTTTTTTTTAACGATGAGATGATCTATACACTTGTGGTTTCTATCAAAAGTATAACCGAGTGGATTAATAATAAATCATACCTTTACGCGAGTTAGGATTCAATACTGATATTGTGGTTATATGTTATGTATTTTCTTCCTAAAATCTAGTACGGATCATAAATCAAACCTACCAGCGGTCTTAGCCTTAACCTAAATCTGAGAAAGCCGGTCTAAAGTCTAAGTCCAATAGACACAAAACAAACATTCTTATGCAAGTTGCGGGTCTTCGAGGTTGATCTGTTCGGTCCTCTTGTTTCACCCAGAGAGAGAGAGAGAGAGAGAGAGAGAGAGAGAGAGAGAGGGTACACCCATATAAGAATAAGAATAATTGTAACTGGACCTATAGCTATCCAGATTCTTTTCCCATTTTTTTCATGTACATTCAGCCTGTTGTGGCGAACTAACAACATTAAAATTTCCCGATACCGACCACTGTGTTGTGGCGAGGAATTTTATCCCTATAAATTTACATACATGACATTCTCTTAAGTATTGGAATTACAAGCTACGGACACTGTGACCACTAGATTCTTTTTAAGTATTTTCCCACCTGGACTAATTGATGCGACCTAAACAGATCCAATCATCGGTAACAGAGTAAGCGTTCCCCAAATAACAGGATTTATCAAACTTTGGAAGAGCTGGGTGTTATTTTGCCAAACCTAAACCAAACACTGGATTTGCTGCGTGTTTCATGGAGATATGTTCCAGATGCTGTTAATCAACTTAGGTAAGAAAGAATGAAGTGTGGCCACCGTTTGTCTGAAACGAGAGAAAGAATGAGTGAATAATTCTTCATTGTATAATCATTATACTCACTTTGTTTCTTCCTTATGTTTGCTAATACTGTTATTTCCATGATAGATAAATTATAAAACTCTTTTCTTTACAGTTTAGTCAAATTCTATACCATAGTGCTAATCTTTTGACCTTTTGGGGGTTAATAACTTCTTCTAACGGGATCTTGTCCCAACAGAGGGAATTGCACTTATGTGTTTATTTCTTTATTATTTCTACAACTTATGATTTTTTTTATTTGATATTTGATACTGAATGTTGTGAAGTTTTCTTTATGATAAATAAACTTAACATAAAACTTAATTACCAGTGTTGGTCAGTTCGGCCCAATATCCCTACTCCATTACTATAGTTTTCACGTTTGTGCGTCAAGTTGTCGTCACTTATCTGTGTGTGTGTGTATGTGAGGGGTCCTAGTATATATGCCAATATATATATATATAGAAAGGTAAACTGTCTGATATACAAACTTTCAGTCGTAAGATAGGCTGGACTAGAGTATCTTCTCGATCCAGGGACAGACTCTACCTTTTCACCATTTCTCTCGTGAAATCTATGTCTTCCCTTATCTCTCACTGAGTTACCACTGGTGTAAGACAAGGTGACATCCTGTCACCTTACCTTTTCATACTCCTCATGGACGATGTCATTAAGGCATGTAAGGAGAGAACAAGAAAGTATTCAGTGGGGTACTGGAAGATGAGACAGGTCTGTATTTCGGAGCTGGCATTTGCTGATGATGTTGCCCTGATTGCTAAATCAGAGGCACATCTGCAATTCAACCTGCAAGTCTGGAAGGAAGAGCTGGGGAAGAGAGGGATGGTCATAAGTAGCTCTAAAACAAAATCCATGGTGATATCACGAGAAGAAAAAAGACATCAGATTAAGCTGGGAGAACAGGTCCTGGAGCAGGTAGACCACTTTAAATACCTCGGAGCTATTATTGACCGAAAGGGAGGCATCAAAGAAGAGTTGGCCACTCGAAGAGCAGCAGCTGGGAGACTTTTTCAGGCCATAAATCGAGGATTCCTCAGCAAGAGAGAGGTTGGTAAGAAAACGAAGATGGCTGTATACCGCTCCACCTGTGTCCCAGTCTTGACATATGGATGCGAGTCATGGGCAATGACTACAACCCACAAAGGCCAGATCCAAACCTCAGAAATGAGGTATCTGAGGAAGGTGGTTGAAGTAACAAGAAGAGACATGATACGCAACCAGACGATACGTCAAGGCCTTAAATCCCACCCTTTGCAGACCCAAGTAGAACAGTCCCAACTAAGATGGTTTGGCCATGTCTGCAGAATGGGAGAAGATCGGCTACCACGACAAGCATGGGAAACAAAGAGCCAAGGATCCAGACCCCCAGCACGACCCAGAGTCCGCTGGGAGGACAACATTAGACAATCTTTGAAGGACCGAGGACTAGAATGGAACCAGGCCAGGAGGAAGACAGCCGATAGGATAGTCTGGCGCTCTCTCTTCCAAACCTCTACACCTCACGGTAGAAGGGGAACGACTAAGTAAGTAAGCGTTACCACTCTTTTCAGTTCTATTCAGGCGGGACCAGAATCTATCTTAATCACCTATCAATAATCTACGACAAAGATCTACTGAGATAGCCTCAAACTGACTACTGCTTTGTTTGAAAACATTCAAGTAGACTTCTGAGTGGAAGAAGAAGAAGAAGAAGAACAGTAAAAAAAGTCGAGTATAATGTTACCGTATAGTTATAATTTGTTGAAATTATTTCGTACTGTTATCAATTCATCGAGTTATCCATTAACCAATACAGAAAACGAAGAGCAACGATAGCGCTACACGCACTGAGAATGTATCGATTAGACTCATGAAATCGAGTCGAAAATTGCCCGTGGTGCATCCTTTACTTTGCATAAAATGATATTTTACAAAATAATATATTGTTTCCCTCAATGGTGTAAAATTTAGAGGCGTATCAGAGCCTGTCGAGGTTCTATACAATAACAATAAAATTAACAAATGCAAAAGTAAACTTCGGATGAATTTAAACAAAAACTATACAGTGGGCTGTTAAAATATAGAAACAGCTTACAACTCTAGCATAAATTGTTAAATGGCATAATTGTCTAATATTTTTTTTTCAAACACTCGTACCCAATACCTTTATCACAAAAACAGACTCGTTCATTATCATTAAGAAGTATAGAGTTCAATGTCGCAAATCTAGTTTTAGAATAATGTATTAAGTACTTATGAGCCATGTCTTATGTGGCTTTATTAGCTGTTTTAAACTACTAGAGAACATGTGATTTTCAATTTCACACCCCAAAAATGTATTTTTTAAACTTTTCAGTCAAACAATCAGTCTATATTCGCCAGGGGCATAAGTCTTCAACCAACACATGCTAAATCCTCCTGTCGCATGGAATCAGATCAAGGTCTCTCAATGTTTTCCTCGTTATTGTCGTTTCTCTCTCTAGCTACCTTCTCCGTGTGTTCTTCGATTTGCCTCTACTTCTGTTACCAATGTCATGGAAAGAGGTCAGCAACTACTTCTGTTACCAATGTCATGGAAAGAGGTCAGCAACTACTTCTGTTACCAATGTCATGGAAAGAGGTCAGCAACTACTTCTGTTACCAATGTCATGGAAAGAGGTCAGCAACTACTTTTGTTACCAATGTCATGGAAAGAGGTCAGCAACTACTTCTGTTACCAATGTCATGGAAAGAGGTCAGCAACTACTTCTGTTACCAATGTCATGGAAAGTCATCAACAGAATGTATAAATAGTATTGTTTAAAGTCTTGAAGTTGCTAGCAGGGATACTGGTTTTCTATTAACCATTTTTCGGGCTTTCTGTAAACCTCATTAGCCTAATCCAAAAGAGATCCTCGTATATCCAACGAGCCACATCTACTATCTGTACTGAGCGGTTCTGGATAGGTTTATAATACTTTACAACGTTCTTTTGGTTCAGTCAAATAGGCATGCACACCATCATTGCAGACAGACGCTGGAATTGGGTTGGCCATGTTCTCAGAAGGGACCATGACATCATCATCATCAGAACTGCCATGCTATGTACCATAGAAGGACGACGAAAGAGAGACAGACCAAAGACAACCTGGTGGAGAACAGTGGAGGCTGAGATGCAAAGCATGAACCAGAGTTGGGGCACGGCACGAAGGATGGCGACCGACCAAGCAAAATGGGGACAGTTTGTTGCTGTTCTACAAGACGCCACTAGGCTTGATAGTCACTGACAGCTTTGTCAGTCAGGGGGGATAAAGATCCAAGACGAAGAAGAAGACAACGTTCTTATATATATATATATATATATATATATATATATATATATATATATATATATATATATATATATATATATATATATATATATATATATATATATAGATTTCAGAACGACGTGAATCTTACTTATTTTCTAAAAAAAGAATTTTGCAACCGTTTGACGAGACACTCCCGTTCAACCTAGACACAAAGACCGTCTTTAATATAAGAGCGTATGACCAAATATAAATCACCTTGTAGCCTGTACATTGGTTTTGTCGATTCACCATATGTAGAGGAAATTTTTCGCGTCGTCTTCAGTTAAAATATAAATCAGTTATGGCCATATCCTAAAGTATCTGCAATCGAAATTGTCTGTAGGTCATCAAGACTGGACCAGCATGAACAATTTCCATACCTTTCTGATCGATGGGAAATTTACACAAAAAATAATTATAAATTTGTTGATACTCTTTGTTTTGCCTGGTTCCACAACTTTTACGCTTGACTAGGCAGAAGTATCTAATATGGGCTTCAAAGGTATCTACAATCGCACAAGATTACTCCTGGCAGAGATGTAGATAGAAGGGTAATGACAGTTATATCACAAAGTGAGTCTTCACAAGATATTCAGAAAAGCGAAAACAATGCTGCTTTGGCTGAGCACGTTAATTCTAGAATCTGCCGAAAACTTTAGTGAAAGAATTAAGCACTTATTAATTTCAGCACGTTCAAGCCCCCACCCTGGTTTACTCAATGGAATTCTTACTATTCTGGTATAGCTCTGTTTAGAGTGTGTGTAGTAAAATGACTGAGACAAACATGCAATAACTTTAAAATGATTAAATCGAAGTTAAATTTGTAACATTATAAATAACAAAATTTAATAATCACTTTAGGTTTTAACAGTTTAAAAATAAATTGAATAGTTTAGAGGAAAAGTTTCATCATTGATTTATAGTAGAAATTATGGAAACAATTCACTTTGGCAGCGTGTATTTTTCGCTTAGCTGCCAATAGTAGTTTCTGCTCCAGCTGATGGGTTCTGTTTGCACTGCTCTCGCTCGTCGCTGGTCAAGGTTAAAGGTGCCGCACACGTTCTTAGAACGTCAAGGAGTAACGGCCAAGCTGGTCCTGTGTCTGTCTATAAGACCCTCTTATAATGGCGTCTCGCACAACGTCAGTCCACTTCTACCTTCACTTGGTTAAAGAGATAGTACTTTCTGCTGGTACCACCAATAAGCCAATCCTGGCTCACGGACGTTTTGCTCAGATGAATAAAAGAGACTTGAATCGGCCTCTTACACGCGTCTGGGGTGTCGTTAATTTAATAAGTTCCATCTCTAACTTCTTGTGTGGTCCTTCAGTGTCCTCAGTCCCGGTTTCCTTATTTAATATGAAAGAGATTTCCTGGGCTATGAAAGTCCGTTCAAAATTCTCCAATAAAATGTGCCCGGTAGGTTAAGAAGGAATTCTGCATTCTAGGCTTCACTCTAGCAAGGTCTGGTATCTTATCAAACGATCTTCAAAGTAGAATAACACTGAAACGTGTCAGGTTATATTCCTGGTCTCACAAGCATCTGTTTGTTATGGAGTTAAATAAACAATCCAATCATTTTCAAACCGGCGGGTGTGGTAGTTTTAAAATAGTCCACGTGAAATAAGTGCGTAAAGCAAAAGGTCACGTTTTACCATTTATGGCAATAAGAAATACGATGCCTTGCGTACGACTCGCGAACATGTCGTTAACCTCATATGACAACGTGTGTCAGATGTAACACTTATCACTTTATCAGAAAGCAATCTTTTATCTGTGTCTGTAAATCAGTTGTCTCCCAGTACTCTAGCCTTTATCAGCGCTTAGCAAGTACCCTGGCGCTGTTCGTGGGGCTAATCCTTCGTGGCCAAGATTTGGTACAAAGGAATTTTACCATCCTGCCTGTCGTTAATATTATTTCTGCCGCTCCTTGCAAAGCTTCGCGAAGGGACGAGAAACAAACAGACGTAATAACTTATCCCTGAGAGGGGTGTAAGAAGGAAAATACGTAATATCTGCTACACATAGCAGAGACAGAAAGAGAGAAAGAGAGAAAATGCGACAATTAAAAGCACGCAATAAAAATCAGTACCACAGATGTACCGAAACTTCCGGAATGAAACAGAAATCGAGAGGGGTCGCCCCATTCTGACACAAACGTAAGTTTGTCGATATTTGTAAAGGCTTTAGGTAAACCGCATAGAAAAAAACATAATTATTAAACAACTAGCAACAACCTGCTAAAATTGGCAGGTTGTTAATTATAGTGTGTTGTTTCTGCTACATGTGTTACAGACGGTACTATCACAACTGTGGTCATTTCATTGCAGACGACCGTCTTTAGATATTTGTAGTGAAAATTACATAGATACATTAAATATGAAGATATGAATAACCCAACCTAAATGACATGTAGAGCGGTGATAAGGGTCTAATGGACCGTAAATTGTCTAAATAACTAACATTTCTTTTATGACAGCATGTCTCGTAATTGTTCGTGCATCTTTTAAAATCTTGCCCTGGTCGACATACCGCCTCTGAGAAGCCTTGGTCGACTTTCTGTTTCTGAGAACAACGTTTGAAGTTTGACGAAACTCCAGTTCATGTACTGTTTATCAATCGTGTTTATGGCTTTTTTTCCATAATTAAAATGTTCATGCACACCTTCATTTGCGCACTTTTTTTCTTTTTTCGCGAGAGTACATACAAGGGGAAACTATTCAATTATTGTCTAACTTTCAACCACAGATGCACCCCCTTAGCTGTGGTTGAAAGTTAATGCACTCCATCGAAAATAGAAAAAAATGCGCAAATGACGGTGTGCAAAAATGTGACTGACCGACCGATCGTCCGACCGACCGACCGACCAAGTACTTACGGCGGCAATTAAGTATTTTGATTTTTCGTGGAGACGCAAACACAAGTGCAAAACAATGTGAATATTGTACAGAAATACGTAATTGTATCGCTAATATCGTCATCATTTTTATTTGCGCTCCTTACGGAGCACGGAGCCACAGAGTGCAGCAGGCACTCTTACAGGAGGCCAACACGAAGCAAGAACATGTTCTTGCAGCGGTGGTTTCTGTGGCAACTTGATTTACGTGATAAACTGGACCATGCACAACCTCGTACTAGTCGCTTTGTAAGACATTCTTGAGGGTACGGTAGTTCTGTTCTTTCTTTGTCTTTCAAAGACCTCCCCCCGGAACTAAATGTAGTATAGAGAAACGAAAAGTAACCGTGTTTATTAAGAGATACATGATAGACCAAAACTTTTGTGTTTGGTGATAAGTTACTAAAGAAAAGAACAAGCAATACTAGATACGAAAATATGGCTCAATAAAAGAAAATGGATGTGAATCTCACAGTGGGAACATTGTTTCATATCACAGCAGCCATTGATAGTTGCAATCTTAACACCTAACAACAAGTAGTCGAAAAATAATAGGAAAAAAGGAATTAATGAATGAGACCAAAATTAGAAATGGAAAAAAACTGTTTTCCACATATAAACATACATAACATGTTGTTGAAACTCAATAGACAGAAAAGTTGAAGACAAAAAAACAAGAGTTAGACAACACTATAAGGTGGGAGGATTACACACAGATATGAATAGAACAGATCACACCAGCAAGCCAAGAGAAACTAGACGAGAAAATCTATTGCAACTGATCTTTGATGATGTGGAGTTGGCCGCTGATTAGATCAGATCAGGAGTCCAACACAATCACTAGGCTGATGACACATTCAGCTTCTTGTAAACTCTGACTCCACCATAAGTCTGTGCTAAATACTCATATAAACATAAACGAACTTATTTGTACACACACTTTGGAGGTTCTGTAAAACCTAATGACGATATGAAAGATGCAAAGCAGTAGAAGTAAAGGACGAAAGAGAAGAGGATATCACTGGATGGAATGCACAAACAATGAGCATTTACAGACGTTAAATACTCAAAAGAGAGACAGTTATAAACGAAAGGATTGGGGAGTAACAGATGAACATCAACGACATTTTTCATAATAATTGATGATAATTATGAAAGAAATACAGACCACTTTTAAGCTTCTCAGAGATGGGAATGGCGCGGGCCCAGATAATATTATTCATCTTGTTATGCATCATTATTTTTCACTACATCGTCTAGAAAGTTTTCTCGCAGGGCTGCGACAATTCTATTTCATCACCGTTCTTGGCTCTGTGTTTAACAAATCCCAGGCGGGCTGTCCTCGTCCAAGCCACTGAGTCCTGGGTGAGCCCCCGACACTCTTCGGGAATCCTAGGTAGTCTGTTGACTCGCAGACGGTAAAGCCTAGGTGGACTGGTTCATCAAGACCAGTGCAAATTATGAGTCAACGAGGGTGACCATTTTTTTTTTTCAAATAACAGAACTGAAAACGTCAGTCCATCTATAATTGAAATAAAATGTTCATCAGTTAGTTTGCATAATTAGGTTAATTAGGTGAATTTCACCCCTCCCTCCATGGGCAATGGTGGAAAAAACCTCAAGTCCAGTATCTATAAAAGTCAAACTGGAATTACTGCAGGTATCGAAGATGTTCCACAAGGTGCGAAGTGGAAAATTATGAGGAATGAACCTGGGACAAATATTTCCCGTTATAGTTATTTTATTAACTCCGCCTAGGCCTGTCCGAAGCCCGGCTGAAAAAGGAGGAGGGCGGCCTGCATGGAGGCCGTAAGGAAGCAGCCCCTCCACGATGTAAAGGCACAACAGGCCAATCACCTGTTTGCTTTAAACTTTTGATTTCGAGAACTACAAGAGAGAAAACCGGACTGATTCTAAAAGCGACGAACTGGAACAGACTTTGACTTATGGAACTTGGAACACAAAAGCATAAATGAGAAAGAAGAGGAGCTGGTGGAAGAGATGAGGAAAGCAAAACTAGAAATCCTGGCTATAATGGAAACAAAGAAAAAAGGACAAGGAGTCATGGATCTCGATGGCAACACGCTGCTCTACAGTGGTGTACCCACATTTGAAAGAGCTAAAGGGGGCGTGGGTTGCATTGTGGCCAAAAACAAAAAAAGATAGTATCAAGGGATGGAACTTTGTCTCGGAGCGCATTATGGTTGTAAAACTAAAAGAAGGAGAAACCATAGTCAACCTGGTCATATTGTATGAGAGAGCAGAGGTCAAGGAGGAATTCTTCGAGCTGCTTCAAAGGACAGTGGATGATTGCCTACATGAAATTATCATGCTCGGAGATTTGAATGCCATAGTTGGAAATGACCATGCTAGATGGGGTGGAGTTATCGGAAGATATGGAGAGGATACACTCAATGACAATGAAAAGCGACTCCTTAGATTTCACAGTGAGCAGAATCTGATCATTATAAACACAAAGTTCCCCCATAAACGCATACATGCATACACTAGATGTGAACCAACAAAGAATGAGAAATCAGTGATCGACTATGCCATTGTTAGGAGGAGCGAATTCAAAAATGTCCGGGATGCTAGAGTCTTGAGGGGGCCAGAGATTAGAAGTGATCACTACCTGCTTACAATCAAAAGAACAACTGAAAGAGTTGCTCAGCCTAGGAACTGCCCAGCATCACGCAAGAAACCAAGTAAACGAACGGGAGAAATGAGCATTAAGACCTACAAGCTGAGAGAGCCAGAAATTAAGACCAGATATCAGGGGCTTAATGCTGCAGCGGTGAGCAACACAGTAGAACAACCTGATGACTTGGAAACCCTCTGGCTTAATTAAGTTCAAAGACATCTGCTGCAGAAGCATGCGGTGAAGTCCGACTTGGGAACAAGAGAAAGAGGACACCTTGGTGGACAGAGGAAGTCAAAGAGAAATTAAGAGAGAAAAAATGGCATGGAAACAATACTTATGAGCTAAAAACAGAGCAGGACAAATAGAGAAATACAAAGAATATGTGATACTCAGAACAGAAGCAAAGAACAAGGTGCTAGCAGCAAAACAGAAGTCCTGGGAAGAATTTGGAGAAAAGCTAGAAAAAAGATGCGCAAGAAAACCAGACAGTGTTCTATAAGACCCTAAAGAACACGAGGAAGGAAAAACAATGCCCTCTCAAATTTATAAAGGACAAGCAAGGCAAATTGCTTACTGCCCCGAAGGAAGTAATGGAAAGATGGAAAGAATATTTCTCAGAACTCCTGGATGGTGAGCAAGGTCAAGCAACAGAAATGATAACCACTAGCACAGAAGAGAAGACCAATGATGGTGAAGATGACGTAAAGATGGAAGAACTGAAGGCAGCACTGGAGAAAATCAAGATGGGCAAAGCAGCAGGGCATGATGGTTGTGACGTACGTCTAGTTCGACAAGTGAATTTTCCCTTATTTGATGGATGATTAAAGGGACTTTAGCTTTTCATAACATTAGAACCCCTGAACATTTGTTGTAACTTTTTGGTTTCGCCAGAGCGAACCGATTCCACCGGGACTCATTTAGTAGACGGCATGAGATCTAAAGACACTCAGACGATCCCCGAGCAGAGAAGCTAGTTTCTCGCAGGTATTTATCATCTCCGCGCGAACACTAAACCGCTCGCAAGATGGACCAGAGCGGTCAGAAGAAAGACACTGGTGGAGATCTCAGGAAGGACGGGCGGCATGCTATCAAAGCAGTAGTGGTCCCTGAAACGAACGGGGAAGTTTCTTGCCGGCATTTTTCGCACCTCCATGTTAAGCGCTAAACCGACCGCAGACGGAGCGAACGGGGGAAGATGTCGGATGCAACGAACGGGGAAACGGGAAACCAGGGGACGGCATCTCTCTTTAGTCTGTCGGTCAGATCCCCGAAAGTCTCCTGAGATCAAAAAAATTGTCAACTTTCTCATGCCCCCTCATCTTTAATTCCATTTTAAATATATACAGACCACGTAGAAAGCCATGCTATCATTCAGTTGCCAGAGATTTTAGATTCACTAGCTATCGTAGAAGTTTTGCTAGATTTCCATCTGAATTGGTGGCTACCATTGGAGTGTTTCTTTTTCTGTGCACGGTATAATATATTTGTTAAAGTGATCAGTGGTCTAGTGCTTTCATTTTATTTCACTGGATTTTGTGTTTATTTAATCTATTTAATTAAACTCATCCCAAAAGTTCCAGTGGTAAATTTAATGATATATCTATTATAACATTTCCAAAAATAATAGAGGCTTAAATGTTAAAGTAACTTTTAAAGTCGCGAAGGAATTTATAATTAATAAATTTAGTTAAGTCCTATATATAAAGATGCGTAGTTTAACCATTAGACTCGTGACGTGTTTTCTTAAATACATAATTAAACACGCGAGTGTATATAATAGCCTTAACGGTAAATTTATCGCGCGTTAAGTATATTATTTGATTTTTGAGGTATGATTATGATTGTCATGGGTTTTATATCTTTTTCTATAGAATGGTCACCTTTGCAATCCCAGCATAAAGAAATCATACAGAGAGTTTCCATACTCGGTTCTTAAACTTCCAGACAATTTGATGAGACATTTTTTAAATTTAATCATGTGGCGGTCCGGAGCGGCCTAGCTATCATAATTACATGAAAGAAAGCCTACCCAAGAACATTTAAATATTATCATCAAATTTAATTTCAATCTGTGAGATAAACTGGGAGATGAACAGTGCCAGTAGCAATACTTTATTTACTGCTCTAAATGTGAGAGATTACCGATTTACCTGACTGTGACTGAGCCTAGTTTTTCCTCACTGGATTAAAAACTTTACCGGTCAGTTGCTATCATCACGCATTGAAGGAATTTTACCATCACCTCATTTTCACCCCGTGTCGAACTGTGTCAGTGCCATCCCATAGACTCCTTTTTATATAATAAAACACAAGAACTCTTAGGCCTTCAAGTCCGGCGATAAGTGGGAGTTTTTTTCTATCAACTAACCTCACTACATCTGGGGCGGGACATCGAAGGACTAGACAGATTCACATGTCAAGAGTTTAATTACTGTGTATATCATTCTATGGATTGTCTGATGCTGCAATCGGTAAGTGTGTGTGTATATGAGTGTGGATCCTCACAGCGTGCATTAATGACAGGAGATTTTTTTTTTGCAAAACCATTTGTTAACTTGCCTACCGGGTAATACATTTTTCTGTATACCCTGCATTGTTCCTTTAAGTGGGATAATTTGTTAACTCTGTTTCATCCCCCCCCTTTTTTTTTCTTTGCTTAGTAAAGGGAAGACACAATTGGGATAACAGGTTGTTTTTTTTTTTTGTTTACAACCATAACTAATATTGTAACCCCTCTTTCAGAGTAATTAAATTCACTGTTGGGTTACATTACCTATGTTCCTAATAACTATCTATCTTTGGACTGGGTTTATCTTTGTCTAATAAGTGGGAAGGACTTAGTTGATACCAATCTTCTTCACCCCCTCCCCACCATTGGTATTTGTATTTTCTGTAATCATATATTTTGTTCTGTAAACACATGATACTTGATATTATTGGTTTTTAATGCTAATAAACAGCATAAACTTATCTAGTTCTGTGTTGGACTACCAAAGCCCATAAAATTTCCCCTATTTGTTTAAGATAGTTGTATCCACGTCGTCTGTGTGTTTGAAGCACCAAATCGGTGTGAGCGCAGATGTGTGTCTGGAAAAACTGGCAAATAATTGTTTGACCAGGAGAGTGGAAGAGAAGATTGAGAGAAACGATTTGTCGTAAATAAGTCTGTCTTTACTCTCCTCCAGCACTCTGTGGAACATCATTTTTAATCTCTACATTTATATCACTGAGCTTTTCACCACCATTCTACACTCTAAACCGGACTACTATTTCTAAGACTCTTTCTCTCAAAATAAATTTACGACAATGGTATAACACCAGAAATGGTTAAGTACATGTTAGCATCAGGCGACCTATTACACTTAAGTGTCCTACGGGCAGCATGGGGGACCCGCGCTGGTGTAATGGTTAAGACGTTGCGCTTGCGACTTGGTTTTCAAGGTTCAAGCTCGGGCGCGGGCATTTGTAGGAGTGTCATCGACCGGGACTTTGACTGAATAACCTGAACGGTTCCTGCAGATAAACCCTCTGTGGATGGGAAGGAGCGAAGCTCCTGACCGGGTTGGAAGGAAAGTCCACTGGCTCCCCAGCCTCCCAATGACGTGTCATTGGGCCAAAAGGGCTGGAAAGCTCGGGTGCCGCTGGTTAGAGAAAAAAAAACAGGCAGCATGGTGCAACAAGACCATACCAAAGGATTGGGAGATTGCCATCATAACACCAATTTTCAAAAAGGGTGACAATCGACAGTGTGAAAACCATAGAGGTATATCCCTTCTCAGTGTCCCTGGTAAAATCTACTCTAGAATCCTAGAGCAGAGACTCCGACGCCTAGCTGAGCCACAATTAGATGAGGTCCAGTGCGGATTCCGAGCAAACCGAAGTACTCAAGACCTAATCTTTACACTCAGATAGCTGAGTAAAAAGGCCCTTGAGTATAAGAGTGAGATCCATCTTTGTTTCATAGATCTGGAAAAGGCGTTTGACAGGGTCCCCTGGAGCAAACTTTGGGACTATTTGGGGAAGGAAGAACATTCCAGCACCTCTGCTTCATGCTATGCAGAGCTTGTACAAGTATTGCAGAAATTATGTGATGACAGCAAACCATAAGTCAGAAGAGTTCAGGACCACCACTGGTGTAACGAAAGAACGAACGAACGAACGAAATCTTTATTTGATCAGGGTAAAGAAATAGGAATAGTTGCCTTTTTACATTTCTGCCCTGCAATACAATTTTCAGCGTTTTACAAATTAAAATTAAATTATTAACAACTTCAGACAGGATTTATTAATATTATTGTGGTGGGTTTATATTTTATTTATGTTAATTATTATTAATTGCCTACAGAGTGGGGTCAAGCTATGTAAGTCCCTGAGTCTAATAGTTGATGATGATGTATTCTCAGAGTACCTAACTGCTACCACCCTATGATCTCACTCTGCGAAATATTTTAAGTCTATTAATTTATATGGCTACGTGTCTAGGGTAATGTATGTGTGATGTATGATAACAAATTTAACACAACTGTAACTCAATCTAATAAACTCAAGTAAGACAGTGGTTAAAGTTATAGAATTAATTTACAATTTTAATTTCCTGACTCTCAAATGTTTTGAATCAGGAAGGTTAAACTCAAAATAAATGTGGTTATGTACAACGGTAAATACAGTGGATGAACATCTTGTCCAATAAATGATATTATTAAAATGTTTCTGAACTTGTATCTCTGGCTGTGATAACACAGCATTAAGAAGGGTCACTAGTTTGAAGAACTGTTCCTCTCATCATGTCACTAGAACGTTTAATTACAATGTGGAGGTTAACAATATAATGTGAAGTCATTTGCCCTAAAAAAAGAAGGCTTATCTTTCAATCAGAGGCAAGTAGGGGGTTGACTGTAAATATGACACTTTCTGTCCACAAGAATCTCAGCTGGAGTCAGCTATGGCAGTTACTTCACAATACAAGTAAGTTGCCTCGTATCCTGCAGCTCCAGGTTTTGTCTCACTGGTTACTAGTTGATGCAACCCTGCAACAATGAACAATGCCTCCCTAAATACTCTTCATATACACATCTCCACACCTAACAAATAAACATCGTTAAACATTCAACAGTGATCAGCACAAGTGCTAATCAATAGCTACAGTTCCTAATTGTATTGTGACTTCTTCTCAGTCAGTGGGTATCTGCTCTTTTCCCACATGGCTTCAACGCCTTTGTCACTTGGACTTTAGTTATCCTTTATGTCATCAGCTGGGATAAAACCATCTTTTTTTCTTTTTTCTCTGTTTAATGATCTGGCAACTTTGATAGTATGACGTTCTATTTATTTCCCAAGAGTTTTTTGGAACATTGGCCTGCAGAAGTCTGCTTGTATCTTTCTTATCTTACAGTTGTAATAATGGTTATGGCAATAATCAAACACCCTTTTACTTTCAATTGCTTCATAGGCATGTTTATGCTCCCTAGGATGTCATAAGCTTCCACAATGGCAAATGTCGCCCCACTCAAAATTTGTGGCCCCTCTATCTGGGTTGGCCTCTACATAATAATAATATATCAATAAAAGCCTTTATCTTACCGCAATCAATGAATATTTCACACACTAGTAATGGTTAACTAGCTATCAATGGGCACAAGAATTAAAACCCGCCGTCCAGACGCAAAAGCAATGGGTCACACAATGCTCTGCTGCTGATCTTAACCTACTAGGTTTAGAAATATTATTCAAATGGCAACGTATGCTTGCCACACTTTTGTTTTATCTCTCCCCTCTACTCTTACAGTACCCAATCAGATTAAGTCAAGCTAATTTGACTTGTTTCAAATATGCGTTTGAAAATGTAACATCCGAAGCTTTTTTCAAAATTGAGCGGTCTCTCAGTGTGTCTGTCTGTCCGTCTGAATTTCTTATTTCTACTATATCTCTGTTATTACTTGTGCTATTTTAAAGGTGAAAAGTGATTTTTAACCAGACGACTATTTTCTACCTTTCTAGACAGGTTTTAGTTACTTCTTTATCATCGTTTTCATCTTTGTACTTTTCCTCTACTTTATGATTTTCTTTTCTGAACTATCATATTAAGGAAATAAGTCTTCTAAAGTTCATCTAAGTTATTATAAGGGACTATGGAGGATATTATGTTTAATAATATTAACTCTATCCTTCAAGCCATCAAGTGTAGTTTATAAAGAAAACCATTCTCTAAGTTTCTCTTTTACCTCTTCCAGCCCTGCACAATAGTGGTTGTTATTACAAGTTACAAGTTATGCTTGGTTTTGTCACTTTAAACCACCCCTTTCCCCCTCTCTCTCTCTGTTTCCTAAAACTAAGCAACGCGTTAATCATGTTGGTTTTGGCACGCTTTTCGGATTTCGTTAGAAAAAAAAACTAGAGACAGGAAACGCGGGCTGTGTGTGAGTGTGTTTTGGTGAAGGGGACTCTTACGCTGAGTGTTTATACATTCAAATCCAGCGCTAATAGTGGACTGTTTCAAGAGGCAATGATAAAAATTCAAATGTAGTAATTTTAAATCTGGCGATAGGGAGAAAAAAAATGTGCCCTAACAACGGTCGTCAAGGCTATTTCTATTAATATACCCTAAGAATGAGTTAGTTAGTTTTTCCTTTATTTTGTGACACTCGATAATTTTCAAACTAGTAGCATTTCTTCCACTAAGGTCAAATGTAGAAGTTGTTTATAGCTTTTCCACGGCAATAGTGGAAAAAAATTCAAATACGGTAATATGATTATATTTGAGAGGGGGGGTTAAAACGGAGCATTTTATCACACATCTCCCCTGTTAAAAAGATGCATCTCAATGCAGCTTTATAATCCGTGTTAACATCCCGATCAAATGAACTCAACTAGGCTTTGTGAGTATTCTGGGTTTCTGCAGGTGGGTCATTTCAAAAAATCTGTCTCAAACCTCTGCAATCCAAGATTATATTTCAGCTGTAGGTGCTACTGCCTGTTCCATGCTGATTATCAATCCATATTCACCATTAATCTTCTCTGAGTCTGTCCACTGACATGTCCAGAGGTTTCTAGAAGTCCCTCAAGGTTGCAATATTTATGAGGAGAGAATCTATAAATTTGGTGATAGCAGAGTTATGTAGGGGGTCCAGTAATTTCCTAATCAGCCTGGATAAACACTCGGAGTAATATCAATCCAAAAGCAACATATGAATTCAATGTGCCCCTCCGATGTGATCACAGCCATCACTTGGTCTGAGCTCAAGCTTGACTGGAATTTGGAAACACCCTCTATTAATATGTATGACTCTTTAATCTGCCATTCAGATAAAGGCCATATTCACCAGCTGTTTTCTCCGCCCAACTACAATTGGTGATATAATATATAATGAGGGGAAATGAATTCCTGCACCAAGAATCAATTTGCCCATAGCATTGCTATGTATTACGTGTGATCTCAATCCAGTGTCCGTACAATACTTCCACTTGGACTGTGTATGTCCGGTCAACTACCACTGTCACCGGTACTCTTATAATGCTACGTTAATAGCCATATTGTGAAGTGAGCTTGATATTAGGCTAACTGACCAACCGTCCGCTTCCCACTTTTTTCGAGTGATCACTTAGTTTCGGTTTCAATGTTGTCCGATTATCCTCAATGCTAATTTTAGCCAGTTCCCGGAATTCTGCTTCAAATTGAGCCGAGGATGACTGGTCTTTGTTTACGTTTTTTCTTTCTGTCCTACGCAGAGTTGCCATTTTACCTGTAATTTTAGTAGACTGGGTGTGAGAAGGTACATGCCTATTCACATTATCTACCTTATTAATTTTAGTTTCCTTATTATTTTTAGACCCATGTTCTTCAGTATGCTTGGCTTGCATCTGATTATTATTATTTCCCTTCCTTCGGGTGGAATGAACCTTGCTGCACTGGTCACAATTGTGTACATACTGGGCAATGTCCCCAGCTACATTTGGTCAGAAATATTTCACAGATATCCTTTGACGGGTGGTACCCATCTTCTGGTGTCCACCGTCTGGTACAACATGTGCTTGCTTCATAACTTTCTCCCTATAACTCAATGGCAGTACTAACTGTCCATATCCATTAGGTCCTGCTCCAGCCTTCCTGTAAAGCAGTCCATCCTTCAAATAAAATTGTCCTTTTCTATGGATATTATGGCTATTTGGCATTTTGCCAAAGCACGGCTTTAATGATTTATCCTTCGCCTGGGCCTTTTTTATCTGTTTAGGATGAATATTGAGTGGGGGTACCTCCTCCTCACTGGGGGTCGACCTGACCTGGAGTGTGGCCATTATTACAGGTTTTATAGGGCTCCCTAGAAATACACATTTCTTTCCTAACACCAGCGGGTAATTAGGATCCTTACACACTGCTGCTCCTTCCACGTACCTAGTTTTGACATTTATCCTGGCTACGGGAAGTGTCATGGTGGCTGTATCATTCAATGCCCCTTGTATCTCCACTTTTTCTGTGGTATACTGGTCAGGGTGCACCAGGGTTGCACTCACAACTGAGTCATATTCCAATCCAGAATGGTAAAGGCACTTGACTCTTGCACCATTACATGTCACCTCTTCACAAATGGGGGGATGGGGGGGGTGAGGAAGTTCATGCTGCCCTGTAGACAGTTCCTTCTTTCCCTTGTTTCCCACTGTTATCAGGCATGCAGCGTGATATGGAGGAACTTTCCTACCACATTCAATTGTATTATGATTTTGCATCCTACATATTTTACACCATTTTCCTTCTGGTCTGTAGGGTTTCCTTTCATTGTATTGCGGGTTTCTATCTCTAGGGTCAAATCTTGGCCTATCATAGTTTTGTTTACCTCTTGGGTTTTGATCCCTATCATTCCTGTTGTAATACTCATCTGGGTCTTGTGGGGCTCTATTATTCTCTGTTGGTTTCTTTTAAATCCCAGCTACTTCTTTCTGGGCTGCCTGATACCTTTCAGCCACATTAAGAATCTCCCCAGCCTCTCTGCACCTTGTTCCGTGAGAAATTTTCTCAGGTCTGGAGCCATGGACTCTCTTAACTGCTCCATCATAATCATTTCCTTTAAATCCTGGGTTTTCCCCCAGAGCAGTCCATTTCTCCAGGTAAGTCTCTAAGCGTGCAGAGAACTGGTGGAAGGTCTCCCCGGAAAGTAGTTTAGCATTTCTAAATTTTTTACGGTAAAATTCACCATTTTTCTCATATCTAACTAGGAGAGCTTGTTTTAAAATGTCTTAGTCTTCCTGATCGTCTCTACTCAATTTTGAGAACACTTCATAAGATGTTCCCCGAAGCCCTTGGGATAACTTTAGACTCCATTTTCCCCTCTCCAAACCATAATTTGTAGCTTGTCTTTCAAATCTAGAGAGGAAAGACTCAATGTCATCCTCTTTTTCTACAAAGGGGTCCAAATGAAACCCCATGGCTGAGTTGGAGGCCCCCTGACTTGCAGTAGCATCAGAGGTAGATGGGCTATTACCATTTTCTGGAGCATGGCCTTGCAATTCTAACTCTCTTAGTCGTAGCTCATGTTCCCTCTGTAATCTCGTCTCCTCCTTTTCAGCCTCTAATCTCTTTTGTTCTTTTTCCTTTTCAGCCGCTAATCTCTTTTCTTCTGCTTCCAATTTATTCTCCTCTAATTGTAGCCTTTTGATTTCAGCTTCCCTCTCAGCCTCTAATTTCCTAGCCTCCCTAGCATCTTCGTATTGTAATCGCTTAGTTTCCTTGTCTGCCTCTACCTGTAATCTTTTTTCTTCAGCTAATCTCCTATCTTCCCTCTCAATGAATTTATCACATGCTGATGTTACATACTTGTTGCCAGTAATTTTAATGGAAGGGAAGTGATCCGGAAAATGTTAGGTGAGTAGATTAGATTATGAGTTACATTTCTTGATTGGCTATGATGTTAGGTTAAATTGTAATAGGGGAATTCCCTCGTATGTCCGAGAAGTAAAGTTAGAAAGCGTGTGAACGCTAGTCAGTTCAATTGTGGAGGTTTATTCACTCCGAACTGTTTTGAGCTACGGGTGTTTAGCTATTTGTGGCTAGCCCGTGCAAGTAGTGTCGTAATTTTTATCTGAGAGGGTGCTGATGAATATTGGTCCCTTTAGAGCGTAAAGTGATATTGAAGGCTCTGTGAGAATAAGGATTTAGGTGAATGAGGTAGTAGATTCACAAGCGCTGGGAAGGAGCAAGGACAGTCTCTTATTACGACAATATCTGCTTTTCTCACAGACTACTCCTATCTCTCTTCTGCACAAACAATTGTGTCAGTTCCAGTCGCTCAGGCGCGCTCACCGATTTGGTGATTCTGTCGCTCAACGTACATGAATACAAACTACACAGATGGAAATGTTTGGAGTTTTAGGCCAACCGACAACCAACACAAATAAATATTCATACCTTTATTATCATAAAGGACTCACACACAATTGTACATTTACAGTCAAAAACCAAAAAGTTACAGAATACAAATATAACTAGGGAAGAGGGGCTTTTGAGGAGAAATATCCCATCCACCGTTTCCCGTTTATATCTACTAACAGACAAAACCCGGTCCCAAAAGACAAGAAAGGGGGGGGGGGGGTGATCAGAGATAGGCAATTTAACCCACTGGTAAATTTATTACTCTGAGGCAAGGGGTTACAGAAGAAGGGGGGGGGGTGTGTAGAGGAAGCTAGGGTTCTCAATTGTCTCCCTTTAAATCAACAAATTTTTACGGGCGTGGAAATGTACACAGTTACCCAATCCCGCTAGGAGAGATCCCGTACAAGGAATATAATGCACCTTAGTATAAGGTCGAACTAATTAAAAGGGTAAAGAAAAGATAAATCTCCTTTCATTCAAAAAAACACACTAGGGCTGGCCATCCCAACAAACACACACGCAGACTTACCAAAATAGTGAATTCTGTCAATCTAGGAATTATTTATCACAACAGCTAATACCGTGGAATAATGGACTGGTCCTCTTATTTCTTCCGTGTCAGGCCCCAGATTTAACGAGGTAACAAATAGTCTCAAAAAATCGCCAGACGGTGAAGCGTAAAGGCTACTGTTGGTTTAGATAAAGTTCCTAATGAATGGCACAGGCACTTGGCTAAGCGTGAGGTATGGTATGGTTCCTAAAATCGGCACAGCTGGTGGAGATAACTTCCTTTTTCCGTAATGTCACAAGTTAAGAAAAACACTGAGGTAAGTTCTCTTCTTCGGGAGGGGGGGGGGGGGGGGGTTAAAATCCACTGAATATGCGTGACAGACAGTGTTCAGGTATCGATGCTTTTTCTTCACAAATAGGGGCAGTGAATAAAATATGTTCTGCTTCCAGTTTCCTTTAAGGACTCGCCTATATGAACTAGTATTTTAAAAGTGTTTCTTGGGTGGCTCTTATTCTCAGTTAAATTCGGAGGAGCGGGGCCCATTACAGGTCGCCACAAGTTTAGCTTTAAAAAGGTTCATATGTTACTGGAGTTATCAAATTGAGTTTGGCAGAACTCTGTATATAGTTAATAATTGCTGGGATGCAGGTTGAATGATCGTTCTGAATGAAAGATAATCAAAACAAGAAATGCATTACAAATCATATTGTAATCTGACGCGATAAATTACAGTTAGCCTATTTACTTATTAGCGTCGTCAATTAACAAATCAGGAAAACTACCCGTGAGTTAAAAATAATTAAACGCACATCTATCTATACAGAACTAAACTGTATTAAAGTTATAATTCTCTTTAACGTCTGCAAAATAAATTTACGCGTCAATTGTATTAGGAAATACTTTTAGCTGTAACATTAGTTTGCACTAGAACTTTGAAAATGGGTTTATTTAATAAGGTTAAATTTACACCACAATCCATTGAAATCAATAGAAATAACTCGACCAATGATCACTCGAAGCTAATGTATAAATTACCGTCTGCACAGAAAGAATACACTCCAATAGTCACGAAGGTAGATGAAATCCAGCAGGAATCCGACTATGCTAGTGCAACTAGGATTCTGTCAGAGCGAACGATAAAATGCAGTTTATCGGAGTTCTCTATTTATACTTATCGAATGTAACTTGAATGGGGCGTGTTAAATTTTCGCCACCTTTCTTGATCTTGAGCAAAAATTCGGGGTACCTCGCCGATGTGTTAAAACGTTGCGATTCCTACGTTTTCTCCGGTCTACCGCTTTTCTTCCGTCTCAGGCTGCTCGCATAAGAGTGCGAAAATTTCCCGAGAAGCTAACTCTGTGAGCTGCAAGTCCCTGATTCTTTAGATCGCGGTCGCTCCACGTTGAATTCTGAAGATCAGCATGTTCTTTGATGGTACCGCTGCATGCGGTAAAAGTTACAACAGATGATCAGGGGTTCTAAAGTTATGAGAGGCAATATTCTGTTATCATCCATCGAGTCAGGGTAGTAATTTGTCATACTTAGGACGTTACGTCAACAATCCGTCCCCAACTTTTAGAGACATGGAAACTCGTGTTCATGATTTAATTTAATGACAATGAAGCTGCCCTGA
>JAMPIV010020503.1:0-81647 GCA_024509875.1 Oreohelix idahoensis | reverse complement strand
ACCCTTATGTATACTTGAATATGAGTGAACTATGCTCTTCTACCTCAACCCCAAAAAACAAGCCACCCCAAACGCACATTCCACCCCCCTAACAAGCACTCATATACCAGCACTCATCTATTCATCGTTTTTTCTGCCAGGGAGTAAAAAAAATAAATCTTTGAACCTGTAGAAAGAATGGGGAAAAAAAAGAAAAAAATAAAGAAAGAAAATAAAAGTAAAAAAATTAATATAAAAAAAGAAAGAATAGTGAGAAGTATGAATGATGTAAAGAGTTATGAAGTGGTACATATAATTATAAAATATAGGAATAAATTAAAAGACTTTCGTAAGAATTATAATATAAAAATAATGATTTTGGTGTAAAAAATCTAATAAGCTTTCACACGTAAAAAAATATAGTTAATCGTCACTCTTTAGTCAATGAAATGCTGACTCATAAAAAACTTAACTCTGGTTTACTTGTGGTTTATGGAACAATTATTTTTTTGTTTTAATTGGTTATGTTTTTTTTTAATAATTTTATTTATTTTAGATCTGTATTTTACTTAATTTTTTAATCATGTTTTGATGTTTAATTCATTGGTGTTCTAATATTTTAAAAAGTGTTTTTTTTTTTTTTTTTTTTTTGGTAATTTTGTTATTTTTTGTGGTTGTTTTGTTTTTATTTTTTTTTAATTTTTTTTTGTCATTTCAGTACACTTAGGATTTTAAGTAGTCAAATTTATTAGAATAAAATTTAGATTGGGTGTTTGTATGTGAGGATCCGTGTGTACGGTAGCATGAAAGGCCACTTCTGATAAATTCACAGCTAACCTTTTTAACTCTAGGAGCCCTTCACAAGCTTGAACATAATTACATCCACTCTTAGTTTTTATTATCTACATCATACAAATACCATCAAAACCACTTTCAATTCAGGGACGTATGTGTCCTGAAATGAAGCATAGCGTTACGTTGTATTTGACAAAGGAGCGCTGATGGGACTGTCGTTCAGGATAGGGTGTGAGTTAGTTTTTGGCCCACCCCAGTCTGAGTAGTGTGGATGATGATGATGATAAGTACGTGAGGTACAGGGTGGGTGTTGGAGGATATTGGATTGGCAGCATAAACGGGGCAGCGCAGAATAACGAGTGTGATGTTTAAGGAAACTAAATATGGTCTATGGAATGGAGCGTAGTTTGTTTCTATATTCCATGACTATCTGGGGGCGAACTGTCAAGACAACCTTTTGCCATCCTCAAAAACAATGGTAAATTTTAAGTTTGGGGCGGGGACATACTAACAAAAGCTGATTTGTGTCTGTCATGTCACACATACGTGTGCCTGAAAAAACTATCGGTGCTTGCATTGTTGGTTTTATTAGGTATGTCCTTTTTACTCACAAAGGTTAAGTTTCTTTTAACGGCACCCCCCTCGGCCTCCCATGGGGCTATCATTTGGGAGAGGGGGTGCGGTATACAACATCAAAATGGGGGGGAGAAACGATTCAAATGGGGGGTAAAGCGGGGTAAGAGTTTTCAGGGTTACTTGGTCGAAATAGACTGAATAGGCTGATGTCTTGCTCTCATCTCCTGGATAGGGAGAAGGAGGGTGGGGGGGGAGAAAGGAAAAAGCAACCACACTAAATACAAATCACGGTAAATAGTTATGTAAACCCAAAGGTCGTAGTGGTAGCGACTTCGTCGGGGGTAATATGGTGGTGCGAGCACCTGCCTATTGTGAGGACTGAAGTATGGGCACCTGTTCCCCGTGGGTTTGCGGGGGCATTATAGTTACCTACTATTAGGCTTAGGCGATGGTAGTAATAGTTTACGGGATAAGGGGTTGATAGCATAATCAGGATTTTTGCGTTTTTGTATCCACGGGCTACAAAGACGGAAATATGCTTATTGCATCGTAGGCTTCTCCCATTAAACAACCTGGGGACCACTCAAACACCGCGGGTCATTCTTACTAGTCGCGCTTCGGGGGTGGTGGCTCGGTATAGTACTTTGACCGTGTGGGGGTTGTGGAACCTGTACAATTTTTCTGTAGGCAGGATATTAATAATGTCACGGGGTGTGGATTTCGAGAGAGATTTTCGAGGAGGCTCTGTTCTTGCCTGCGCTTGGCAAGGTCCATTAAAGAAGTCTAGTGAGCGAGCCGGTGAAGCGGGGAATCTGGATTTGTCTTGTGTGGCAAACGGGCGATGGTTTGAACTACAATGGTCACCGCCATTGATATCGATGTATAGAGTAGGGTGCGGTGTTGTTGGGGTTCATTAGGTTAAAAAAGTGTATAAGGCTTGTAGTTTTGGGGTATCAATCCATGATTCTAGATACTGTTACAGATTGATATTTAGGGATGTTTATGGCTATCGGGCTGGCTCTACTGAGTGCGTAGATTTTTGAGTAGGCGCTCGTCCATTGATATAGGCGTCGCGTATATTATGAAATGGTTACGATATTAATTACGATATGTCATGTAATGGTCCTGGGAGTGACATTGTTATTTTTTTCACAACCTACCGTCCAGGTATCATTCTAGAATCTACATGGGTAAATATTGCGGGTTGGTTAAGTCACTCTGCATGTACAAGTGTGCAAGAACTGGTTTACTCATGTGTGGTTGACAGGTACTTTGTCCACTAAATGAAATTGGAAATTGGTGACGCACAAGTCAAGAAAAAGACAACATTAACCAATCAGTAAAAGAAAAAAAGACCGCTGGACGCCCTTGATCAGGTCTGCTAGGAATATATAAGAAACATTTATGGAAAAATGCTACTATTCTATATAGCTACTTATATGCACACAAACGGGGACAAGACGATCTCTTATCCACTCCGTCAGTCCTGATTAAATTTAAAAGGCACACGGTGTTTTTAGCCTACCCTATCGCCCGTCGCTTAGCGCTGAGTTTTCAGTTCGGATGGAGTTATGCAACTCTCCCCGCCCCTTGCTCGCGCTTAACGATCAGCGTACAATGTCAACTATCACAAACTATCGCCGGTCGTTAAGTAGCTACTAATTTGGTCGGCGTCTGATAGTTTAGTCGTGTGATATTAAATAATAAGCACTTATAATAAATACGCACAATGAGATAAAACGTGAATTCTTTTCTGTCACTCTCAGTCGCGCCTAGCATTTAACCAGTCAGCGAAAACCGTCTCTTCTTGTGTGAAAAATCGTGTGGTGAAAATTAACATGATAACTGAACATCTGGTATGAAATAGCTGCGCGTTCTTTTATTTCACTAGTTTTAACGCTAGAAAATCAAAGTGAATTATAATGGTAAAAGCTCGTAAACCCTAAACACTAATTTCTATTACCAAAAAATCAGAATGAAAGATCCCCACGAATGCTAATAACACATTTAGCGAAATGGTTCTAGAACTGCGTGCTTAGACTATCCAAAAATTCTGAGTGACAACTGATAGCAGGTTTAAGAAAACACAGTTTAAATTTCATTATGTTTATCTGATCTATAGATGATGTTACTTTTCGCACCATTGTGTGAGTAACGGAGAATCAGAACAGAGTTCCCAGATAAAGGCTTTTTGTCGGTCTTCCGTCGAACGTTACTAACCGATATCAGAAGAATTCTTACGTCTAACGGGTCTTCTCTGTACGAATGCCCGCTTCCGAAGATCAAAGAGCCCAAGGGTTTCTGACTTTTTCTGAGTACGAACTTCAAAAGATTCTGTGTTATTCACGTGCGGTCTGTCAGGTATCGTATGATTGACAGATAAGCTCGCGTGATGAGACGAGGTAAACAAACCTAATTCGCTACCTGTTATGACGGGCAGGTCACGAAAGTTTGTAAACACTTCGTTTTCTTATGTTCAAAGAAAAGAGTCGTGACGAAAAAGTTAGTAGACACAGGCTGTAAATGCATGGTTTTGCTAGCAAATCCTAGAACGCTACGAAGTCACAAAAGCTTATCAGATTACTGTAGGCTCTTTTTCCATTATACATCACAGGGCAATCATCATTTACACGCTTTGATATTTGCTGAGGGTGGCTGAGCCCCTATGGGTTTGCCCAGTGTGCAAGGATATCGATTCTGAACAACAATACTGTGGTATCGTTTATGCCGTATTCAGTACAATATCCAGTTTGTGAACTATTGTTACTTTTAGGTCACTATGAAGTCAAATTGTATTTGCTCCCACCTCAGCATTTATTCATGTTTTATTTTTTTTTTAAAGGACTTGTTCCCGTATTGTAATTTTGCCTTCCTTGTTAAAAATAAAAAAAGGCCATGCTATGCTGTTAAATAGAAGTGCCTTATCTTCTTTTGAGACTTGATTCCTCTATGTTTTTGTTCTTCTTTTATATCTTGTTTTTCAAGTTTACTGATTCGCTCTGTTAGTCTTTCACCTGTCTTACTCTGTATCCTGTCACTTTCCATCTTGGTAAAAGTACAGGTATGACATGAGTCACCCGGATTTAATTATTTTCTATGGACCCCTACAGTGTGTGTAATTGTGCTCTCACTAACGGGTCTGACGTTCACGGGTTTTGTCATAAATGTACTTGCATTTTTCTACGCCCAGATCTTTATGGAAAGTTAGTTTTTGCTTGACACATTCACTATTACATCGTATTTTTGAGTGTATCATCATTATCATTACAGTCATCATCACCATCGTTGTCGTCGCTGTTGTCATCATCATCATCATCATTGTCCTCATCATCAGTATCATCGCCATCATCAGCATCATCATATTATATCGGTTTCATTCCGTGCCACCAAGTCAAACTGTCCGGTATTCTATCTCTTTGTCGTCCTTAACCTCTTTTGCACTTTTGCCTTCAAGCATTCCTGTTCTCACAATAAACTCCAGCTTTTCTCTTTTCTTGACGTGCCCAAAGAAAGTTGATTTATTCCTTCTAAAGAGTAATAAGATTCATTTGCTCGCTGACTTCTTGAAGAATATCATCATTAATCTTTAGTCTTGAGCGGGGAACGGCAAAGGAATCGAGGAAGGGAATTAGGCACACCACCTCATAAAGCTGGACTTAACTTAATGAAGTCTCTAACACTTCCCTCCCCTGCGGCAGTACCTGCTATGGGACTACCTTTAGCTTTTAGATCCAAAAAAAAAAAAAAAAAAATTACTGGTAGCGTTGAAAGGCCAACTACATACAAGAGGGTTTCGGAACATTTCGTAACAGCTGGAACAAGAGAAAGCAAAAGAAGAAAAATCGTGCATACATTGTATGTTACCTAGGAAACCGCGAGTCTCAGAAGTTGTCGAAGACTCAGCAGACATCTATGGAGAGAACTCATTGCCAACGGCACTAGACATGACACATGATAGTGATGCCGTATATCAGTTTGACATGAGGTAAAGGTAGTGCTATAGCAGATACTGCCTAGGGGTGATGAAATGTTAGAGACTACATTATACTAGGTGTCAATTATTTTGAGGTGGGGGTGACCGGTTCCTGTTATCGCTGGCGTTGCATTCCTTAACTTATGAGCAGAGTCGGGCACCCATTTACAGCTGGGTAGACTGGAGCGTGACTTTTCCAGGTTTCGATCCCGGAACCCCGGTAACTTTGACGGATGAGGCATGCGCTCTAACCGCTTAGCCAATCGCACGCTCCACAATTTGACATTGACACGAGAACTGAACAACTGTCTGTCTGTATATATATCCTGTCTGTCTATATATCTATGTCTGTCGGACAGCCGATAAGGTAGCATGGCGCTCTCTCTGACCAACATCTACACCCCAAGGTAAAGAGGAACGACTAAATAAGTAAGTTGTCTGTCTCTCTGCCTGCCTGTCCGTCCGTCCTCCCGCCCCCCGCCCCCCCCCCCCCCCACCTTTCACCCCACACCTCTCCCCCTCCAACTTACCCACCCGTCTGCCTGTCTGTCATATATCTTGCTGTCTATCTATCTAATCTCTTACCTGTCTGATTTATACTTTATCTACTATTCTGTCTGTGGGTGATCCATCATCTGTTTATCCATTCGCCCATATCTATCTCTTCATCGCTTCCTCTTTGCCTACCTGCTTTCCCGTTTCTTTATCCATTGTCGATCTTCTGTCTCTGCTTTTGTGAAGCAGGTAAATTATTAATACCTAAACCATTAAGGATTAGATGTGTTCAACTCTGAATGTGATAAATGCTTTTACAATCCATCATTATCTCATTCGGTGACATAGTTTTGGGAATCATTAATCTCAATTGAATAGTTCGGTGAGTTTTCTTTTTCAGTCGCACGTTGAACACTACATGCACCGTAATTACGCGTATGTAATCCCAGCGAACTGTGAATCTATACATTTATATTCGAATGGGGATTAAGTGCGTGAATTCGCCAAATTTTCTTGTAAACTTTCATACGCGTTTATGTTGAGTGCTACCTCTGTCTGTCCCATTTTAGATTTCGTCCAAAATCTGCATGTAATGTAAATCAGTGTTGCTCAAAGTAGTGATTCGCGGATCTGGGCTAATCTGCTAGACATTGGCTGCCGGTCAGTGGAAAAAGCTACTTTTTACTTTTTATAGTTGCAGCGAAATTAAACCAAGAATAATTGTTAGTATCTGAAGCTGACAATATTGAATATTGTTTTTGTATTAAGGAGCACACAGTCAAAGACCTATAACTGTAGCACTATAGCACGTAATGTACGTAAGTACAAACATACTTTTACTGCTACTGCAATAATGCGGTATAAAAACGGTACCGCTTCCTCGCACATTCTTCTTTTTCTTCTTCTTCTTTCACCTTTCAACTCCAAAAGGAGCATAAGCTTTCAACAAATTTGTGCCAAGTCTCCATGTAATGTGTGTCAAGTCTCCATGTAATGTGTGCCAAGTCTCCATGTAATGTGTGTCAAGTCTCCATGTAATGTGTGCCAAGTCTCCATGTAATGTGTGCCAAGTCTCCATGTAATGTGTCATCAGCTCAAAGGAGGGGAGGATCCCGTTACACGCCCATTGAGGCATATTGGGAATATGGTGTTAGGCCCATATTTTCTTGACCATCGGCACACTAGGGGTGATGTGGTCAGCATCACGCCGGCCGCCTTAACCTTCCCAGAGTTGCTCTGGTACCCAGTTGGGGCTGGGTCGACCCAGGAGCCGTTTGCGGCCTAAAAAAATCCCACCTCATCTGGGGATCGAATCATAGACCACTGAGCTAGGAAGCCAGTGCACTAACCACTATACTACCGCCGCTCCCTCATCAGCTCAAGGTCTTTCTATTTCTACTTCATCCCCTTCATGTCTGTTTCCTGTTCACGTTTTCGTGTGTTCTTTGGCCTTCTTGCATATTGGAGATAAATAAAACTTCATATAACATGAGACACACTGATAAATTTCATAGATCGGAATTTTATATAACCTGTTTTTCTTGTGGACGGGGTGCGCACTTTAGGCTGAAATACTTTACAGATTTGAAGGAAAATGTGAAGTGGGCACATTTTTACTAAGCACAAAGAAATGCTATAGTAATGTGAAGGGAAATGTGAAATGAGTACTGTCTTACTAAGAACAAAGAAATGCTGTAATAATGTTAAGGGAAATGTGAAACGGGTACAGTTTTACTAAGAACAAAGATATTCTGTAGTAATGTGAAGGAAAATGTCAAGTGAGTATAGTCTAAGAATACAGAAATGCTGTAATAATGTGAAGGAAAATGCGAAGCGAGTACAGTCTTACTAAGAACAAAGACTTACTTTACTGATGTGAAGGAGAATGTGTAGTGGATACAATCTTATTAAGAACAAACACAGCCCAGGTTTCCGCCACGAGGACGTCATCGGGGACAGGACACAAAATATATCATACACTGAAATGAGTATGTTGCAGGCACCCATAAATAGTAAAGAAATAGAAAAAAAGTATGAACACTTCTCCCACCAAGCGTGTCATAAGAGGCGATAAAGTTGAGGGTTTACAAAGGACTGACAAGCTCTTCATAAAAATAAGTTGCAACAAACACTACCTCTGCATGAGCACATGAACCGATTTGGCGCGGGCTTCTCGCAGGGGTTCCAGCAGCAGTTTCATATCTTTTTTTTTTTTTTTTGCTCATTATCGAGAATGGGCCCAATTACGCAAATGGCCCCTTCGCTTTTGTTGTTGATGTTGTTTATAAAGTGAATACTCCTGCAGCGCTAGTTTCTGAAGCAAATTGTTTTATATGATAAAGTTGGCAGCCCCAGTCACCCGTATTCTTATAAAGCTGAAAAAAGGGACCTTGACTTCTTTCGTATTATTGCAATGAAGAAATGTGAAATGGCAGTAATGCATATTTCTTTACCCTGATGAAATAAACAATTTTGTTCGTTTGTTCGTTCGTTCTTTTGTTCTTTCGTTCGTTCGTTCGTACGGTGGTTCGTTCGTTCATTGATTCATTCATTCATGATTCAGACATTGCACTGTTGGGGGGGGGGGGGGGGGGGGGGGGGGGGGGGGGGGGGGGGGGGGAAGACGATATGCCTATATTTAGTAATAAAAGCGAACTGTGACCTAGATAAATTTATATTCATACAATTCTGACGTCTGCATATCTTTGTAACTGTCATTTAATCTTGCTGACAAAGAGAACCCGAGTGCCGCCATCTGTAAAGACTTCAATCAGGGCAGTACAGGGGAACTACAAGTGAGAACACGTGACTGGAAAGAACCAAATGAAAGTGGGTAGATGGGGAATCTATGACAAAATAGTTGAAGACGTTTATGTCTCGGGGTTTAGACACCGAGAAGGGAGAAGAAAGGATTAAATTGTGGGCACATTTCTAGAAACGCTGTGGAAGAAAACGAGATGAAGATTCTTAGTCCTCATTAAATGGTGCACTTTTTGTTGTTGAAATGTCAGCATTAGCTGGAAAAGGGGGATGTTGTGGGTAAGGACATTGGGATAAAACTAATGATAGTTTGTAGAGCGAAACCGTGGACTTATGCATCATTGAATGTTATTTATTTATCTTCTTTGTTCAGGTGTGGAATATGGCAAGATCAACAATGTGGAACTAATGACAACAACCAGACAGGATGCTAGTGGAACAGAAAAATGAGAAGAAGATGCTTGTGATGGATAGGACATAATTTGGGAAAAACACGTTGATAGCATGACAAGGTAGTACTTCTCCTGGAATCCCCAGTTTAAGAGAAATAGAGAAACAACAAAGAAAAAAGTGTATGGAGAAGAAAACTGGAGATAGACATGAAGGGGATAAAGAGGACATGGAAAGATCTTGAACGGATGGCACAGGACAGGGAGGCTCGGGGTGTATTTATTGAACGTCTGTGCTCCACATTGGGCTGAAAAGTAGTGATGATGCTTTATCGACAGATATGTTTTAACATTAAAACTACTCCCACGGGCAGCTGTTCTCGACTGCCATGACGGTGTAGAGGTTAGCCAGAGAGATAAAGAGAGAGGGAGAGAGGAACAGAGAGACAAAGAAAGACAGAGCGGCACAAAGAGAGACAGAGACACAGATAAAGAGAGACAAAAAGAGACAGATAGAGAGACACAGATAAAGAGAGACAGATAGAGCGACTCAGACAAAGAGAGACAGTTAGAGCAACACAAAGAGACAGAGAGACACAGACAAAGAGAGACACAGACAAAGATTGACAGATAGAGCAACACAAAGAGAGACAGAGAGACACAGACAGAGAGAGACAGTTAGAGCAACTCAAAGAGAGACAGAGAGACATGGACAAAGAGAGATAGATAGAGCAACACAAAGAGAGATAGAGAGACACTGACAAAGAGAGACAGATAGAGCAACACAAAGAGAGACACAGACAAAGATTGACAGATAGAGCAACACAAAGAGAGACAGACAGACACAGACAAAGAGAGACAGTTAGAGCAACACAAAGAGAGACAGAGATACACAGACAAAGAGAGACAGTTAGAGCAACACAAAGAGAGACAGAGACACAGACAAAGAGAGACAAAAAGAGACAGATATAGAGACACAGACAAAGAGAGACAGATAGAGCGACTCAGACAAAGAGAGACAGAGCAGCACAAAGAGAGGCAGAGAGACACAGACAAAGACGGCATGGGACGACCTTGGAATGGATGGTACAGGACAGGAAAGTTTGGCGTATTTTTGTGCTCCTTGGAGAGCTCAAAGATTTTGATTTGAATTATTGATTCATTGAATCATTGATTGATTCATTCATTGATAAACTGATACAAGAGTTATCACATTCACACTAAAAGTATAATCAGCTAAATAACACTTAATCAATGTTTCCAACTTTTATCAATTTCAGGTTCCATTCTTGGCTCAAAGAATAACGCTTCCAGTTTGGAGTTTAAAGATCTCCTGGATGACCAGTCCTTCGTTATGCATTTCAGTAATCTGGAACGGGTAGCATTCCCTCTGGAATTTGGCGATATTATCCTCAATCAAGATGTTTTGTCTCACCGCAGAAAACATTCTAAGCGACAAAGACACCAGCATGTACTTCAACACGGTAATGTTTTGTTCGACAAGATAGAGAACTCAGAAACTAGGAAGACATTCTCCGAAACTGCAGAAACAGCGCAAAGTTTAAGTGAATCGTACCGGATACGAAGGAAAAGATCAGCGCTGCATAATGTAGAACCTTATTTTATACGCAGTGGTAGTCGCAGTTCAACGGACAGCCAGCAAACTGTAGCAGGCACAAACAATATAAGTTCCAGAGTTCGTGCCTTCAAACAAAATTACAGCGAAAGGCATGATTCATCAGCAGCATTGTCATCATTTGTTGATTCTTCCAGGAAGTCTCATTCGATTTTTGGAAGCAGCAGCCCTCAGCCGAAGGACATATCATATCAAGTAAGTACGCTTAACAGTAGAAGTAATAGAAAGTATTTCCTGTCCCCTCCAACATCTGATGTGTGTGTGTGTGCATATATATATATAGTTGTGTGGTGGTATGTCAGCGAGTAACAAACGCAAGTCTGACTAAGGGAGGCAATCATTAAAATAGTTAAAAAGAAAGCCTCATATACCAAGGAACGCCAGTGGTTTAGCGGTTAGTGAATTCCAGCATTGGATTCCTAGCAGAGGGTCTTTACTTTTGTTGTCTTTTCATGAATTCAGCCACCCCCCCCCCCCCCTCCCCCCAGTCTTCAGTTCATATCAGTGCGCTTTTATTAATTATAGTTACCAAGTGTCTGTGTGCATTTGGCGTCTTACTTGGTCTAAAAAAAGGTGTAAGATGGAAGGAAATTGAAAGGAATAAACTGAATACAGAAGAAATTGTGCTATTCCTAGGATATGAAACAGAAATCGCAGAAATTATTTTTTGTCGTCAGTTCACATACAAACAAACACACACACATATATATGTGTGTGTGTGTTTGTATGTTTTTCTGTTAGAGACTGATACTGTAATAGAAGATGAATCATCAAGGCTAAGATTGCTGGAATAGGGCATCAAACGTAAGACCAGCAGGGATGAACATACGAGATTGATGCATCCGTCGGTTATTACAACCTGCGCTTCAGGAACAATTAGCATTCTTACCCTTCGACATTTTCTGAGGGAGACTAAATGCAGTCATATCGATTCTCATCAACAATAAAAATACAGTTTACTTGTATGTCAAGTTAGTTCTATTGTATGGCGTTTTCCAGAGTAAGATGTTTTAAATTCTGTTGCTTTAACGAACTTGTCGACAAAATAACTCGAACTCCTGCATTTGAAGAGGCACTTTTACACTGAAGATATTTTCAGACATGCAAATTGTTTGCAAGACTCTACTAGTATCATAACACAACTTAAGAAAGTATATAAAACGAAATAATAGAAAGAATGAGATGACCTTGTTATTAACCCCACCTTTTCTCCACCGCAAAATGTTTTATGAGAAAAAAGCCACCGCTCTAAAAATCAACATACTGCTTTGTTGCACAGACATATCAGAACAATATTTGGGAAGGGATAGAGCTGGAGGTATCTGCAAAAGACATTATGATATGAAGATGAACCAGCCAGTGTTATTTTTGTCTATCAAAACATTTACTTAAGAGACTAGACAGGCGTCAGGCGATCTTGTCTGTGTGAGGCGTAACAGGTTTCTTTTCACAATATTTTCGATATATATATCTCGAGTTTTTATTGTCCGTTTGGAGCAGATAGCACTTGACCGTCAATGGCAGCCGGTTCAGTATTGTGTTTACGACTTATTGGTTATAAATATTGAGTACCGTTTTACTGGTGTTGTAATATGTTATCATAGCTCGTAGGTTCCAAGCAGGATTGAAAGTGTGGCATGAAAAATGTACCGACTAGTGAGAAGATGGCACAAGGAAGATTCTGAAGAAACGTGCACTTCCAAAAAAAAACAACAAATGTTTACAGGCATACTTCGCTTTATTGCGCTTCGCTTTATTGCGCTTCGCTTTATTGCGATCGTAGATATTGCGTTTTTTTTCTTCAAATTATTCATGTTTATTTATTAGAACGTGCCTTCTTCTTCCGATAGACTTTGGCAAAAAGATTACGATTCACTGAAGGCTCAGAGATGAAGATTGACATTTGTTTAGCAATAAAGTATTTGTAATTTTACAGTACATTGTTTTTATTTTAGACCTAGCGCTATTGCGCAGTTAATAGACATAGTGTAAACATGATTTTAGGCTTTTATATGCACTGGGAAGCCCCCCAAAAATGGGTGTGACCCGCTACATTGCGATATTCGCTTTACTGCGGTGGTCTGGAACCGAACCTGCAATATCTCCGAGGTATGCCTGTATATACATAAAAGTTTACAACTATTTTGTGAAAACAGGTCAAAATATTGATATTATGGATATTAATATTTCAGTCTGAGTTAAAAGAAATACATATCCATATGAATTCATGGAAAGACTTTGAGTTACTGACTCGCGACAGGATGTCGTAAATTTATTTTGAGAGAAAGAGTCTTAGAAATAGTAGTCCGGTTTAGAGTGTAGAATGATGGTGAAAGGCTCAGTGATAGGAAAAAGTTAGCGAGTAAATATGATGCTCCACAGAGTGCTGGAGGAGAGTAAAGACAGACTTATTTACGACAAATCGTTTCTCTCAATCTTCTCTTCCACTCTCCTGGTCAAACAATTATTTGCCAGTTTTCCAGACACACATCTGCGCTCACACCGATTTGGTGCTTCAGACACACAGACGACGTGGATACAACTATCTTAAACAAATATGAGGGATTTGGGCCTTGGTAGTCCAACACAGTACTATGTATGTTTATGCTGTTTATTAGCATTAAACTCAATCACAACATCCAACAGGTTACATAAAAATTATCATAAGTACAGAAAATACAATTAACAAGGTGAGGATGGGGTAAAGAAGATTGGTATCGACTAAGCCCTTCCCGCTTATTAGACAAAGGTAAACCCAGTCCCAAGATAGATCGTTATCAGGAACATAGGTAATGTAACCTAACAATGAAGTTAATTTCTCTGAAAGAGGTGTTACAATATTAGTTATGGTGGTAGACAAAAATACTGTTATCCCAATTGTGTCTTCCCTTTACTAAGCAAAGAAAAAAAAAGGGGGGGGGGGGGGAATGAAACAGAGTTAACAAATTATCCCACTTAAAGGAACAATGCCGGGTATACAAAAAAAAAAAACGTATTACCCGGTAGGCAAGTTAACAAATGGTTTTGCAAAAATAAATCTCCTGTCATTCATACACGCTGTGAGGATCCACACTCATATACACCACACACTTACCGATTTCAGCATCAGACAATCCATAGCATGATATACACAGTAATTAAACTCTTTACATGTGAAAACTGTCTAGTCCTTCTATGTCCCGCCCCAGATAATGCGAGGTTTCACTGAGAGCAAATATTCCCGCTTATCGCCGGACTTGAAGTTCTAAGAGTTCTTGTGTTTTATTATAAAGAAAAGAGTCTATGGGATGGCACTGACGCAGATCGACATAGGGGTGAAAAATGAGGTGATGGTATAATCCTTCCGTGCGTGATGATAGCCACTGACCGGTAAAGTTTTTACTCCAGTGAGGAAAAACTAGGCTCGGTCACAGTCAGGTAAATCGGTATTCTCTCACATTTAGAGCCGTACATAAATTATTGCTACTGGCACTGTTCATCTTCCAGTTTATCTCACAGATTGAAATTTAAATTTGATGATAATATTTTAAATGTTCTTGGGTAGGCTTTCTTTCATGTAAGTATGACAGCTAGGCCACACCGGACCGCCACAAGATTAAATTTTAAAAAATGTCTCATCAAACTGTCTGGAAGTTTAAGAACCGAGTATGGAAACTCTCTGTATGATTTATTAATAATGCTGGGATCGCAAAGGTGATCATTCTAGAGAAAAAGATATAAAACCCATGACAATCATAATCATACTTCAAAAATCAAATAATATTCTTAACGCGCGATAAATTTACCGTTAAGGCTATATATATATACACTCGCGTATTTAATTATGTATTTAAGAAAACACGTCACGAGTCTAATGGTTAAAATACACATCTTTATATATAGAACTTAACTAAATTTATTAATTATAAATTCCTTCGCGACTTTAAAAGTTACTTTAACATTTAAACATCTATTATTTTTGGAAATGTTATAATAGATATATCATTAAATTTACCACTGGAACTTTTGGGATGAGTTTAATAATTAAATAGATTAAATAAACACAAAATCCAGTGAAATAAAATGAAAGCACTAGACCACTGATCACTTTAACAAATATATTATACCGTGCACAGAAAAAGAAACACTCCAATTTGTAGCCACCAATTTCAGATGGGAATCTAGCAACTTTCTACTAATAGCTAGTGAATCTTAAAAATCTCTGGCACTGAATGATAGCCTGGCTTTCTAGTGGTCTGTATATATTTAAAATGGAATTAAAGATGAGGGGGCATGAGAAAGTTGACACTTTTTTTGATCTCAGGAGACTTTCGGGGATCTGACCGACAGACTAAAGAGAGATGCCGTCCCCTGGTTTCCCGTTTCTCCGTTCGTTGCATCCGACATCTTCCCCCGTTCGCTCCGTCTGCGGTCGGTTTAGCGCTTAACATGGAGGTGCGGAAAATGCCGACAAGAAACTTCCCCGTTCGTTTCAGGGACCACTACTGCTTTGATCTCTCCCGCTCAACGTTCCTGAAACTACTTCCGTGTCTGTTTGATCCTGTTCCGCTCTCTCTGTTTGAAGTAGGCAACGCCCCCACTGCCCAAGTTAATGAAAATAACTTCATATCATTGCTCAGGCGATGTCCGTGGGCGTGATTTAATCTTTCCTTAAATCAATGCGATGACCAGAATGACCGGTAGATAAACTGTCCACATATTAATCAGCCAACGTGTTGGCCATCTGCGTGGAACGGTTTCATAGCAATGAGTCCAGGTGAAAATAAATTCCCGTTTGATAAAGAGTTACCAAAATATTCGGGGGCTCTGGTACTATACGAAGGGGTCGCTACAAAGGGTCGTGCTACAACGATTCAGGGCCAGCTGAGTTCGTCTGTGACACAGGAGGACTTGGCATGTTATTGTGGAACGCATATGCTCTTTAGTGTGAACGTCGTATATAAATCAAGTTTATATATATATATAATAATAATAATAATAATAATAGCCCCTTCAGTCATAACTGACTATGGGAATGCGCCCCTGAGGTGGCAGCCCTCAGCTGCTTATTTTCCTGATGCTCCTTTCGACGTTTTCTCCTCACCTCTGCTTCTTGTGTGAGCCTCTCTTCGCCCAATCTGAGGTGGTACCGTAAATAGCATCACCACTTAGTGCGATCGGCAGCTTCATCCTCCCATGTTGCGGGATCCATGTCCAGTGCCCTCATATCTCTCTTGCACACATCTTTATATATATATATATACTGAAGCCCATTAAAAACGCACCACCTGTATAATCCAGGAACAGAGTGTGAAATGTAAATATAAGTGTGTACAAGTTTACATATTTGGAATCTTTATTCATTTTCCTATGAATCCATGCTGGTCATTAATTTGTACATTTGATTGTTATGAAATTCATTGCATTCTGTGCAGGCAAGGGAGAAAACCAAAAATACAAAAAAATGCACGTGCGTTATCCTGCTGGAGAAGCTGCAAGTCTGGATAAATTGTGAACGCAGGAGCAACCAGTGCATCCAGAACCTCATCTCGATATGTCACAGCATTAACATTTCCACGGAAGACGTGAAGAGGCAAGCGATGGTGAAAACTGAATCCTCCCCAAATGTGAATACTGCCACCTCGAAATCGGTTGACACAGCAATCTGCAAAGCGCTCTTCACACCGTCGCTAAATCCGCATACGTCCATCTGCAAAGGATATGTTGAATCTGTTCTCGTCTGTGAATAGGACAGCATTCCACTGCAGTCTAGTCCATCTGATATGTTGCTCTGCCCATTGCAGGCGCTGCTAACGATGTCTGTGAGTCAAGTTTGGCCCAACATAAGGTCGTCTTGCAGTAAGGCCTGTATCTCTGAGTCGTCGTATGACTGTCATTCGAGAGACTTGCCCATGTCTACCCACTATTGCTCTTGCTGTTTGACTTGCCGGGAGAGTACGATTCCTTAGGTGACTCAGCACAATATGACGATCTTGCGCAGGGGTAGTAACTCGTGGTTGGCCACTCCGAAGTCTATCCCGGGCACTGCCAGTGGTTCCGTAACGTTCATTGAGACGTACAATAGTGCTGTGGTGGCAATTCATCCTTCTGGTAATGGCCCGCGAGCTCATTCCGGTCTCCAACATACCAATGGCTCGTTGGCGGTCGTTTTCAGATAGTCGTGGCATTTCAAGCACATGTACTGGGTGTTTTGTCTCAACGGCCTTTTTATACCGAGTATACTGCCAGAACGCGTACACATTTTCAGGGTCATAGCTGTTGGGAATCGTGTTGCACGTGTAACTTTCATCGTTTTCATGTAGTCTGTACACACACCCGTGGGTTGAATCTTGCACTTTCCATTCCAGCAGCCATTCGCTCTCTACCTCATGGCAAACACGGGGAAAATCCATTCCCACACTTTTTTTTGCCAGCTTCTCGGCATCAGTATATATAATAGTGGTGCGTTTTTAATGTGCTTCAGTATATATATATATATATATATATATATATATATATATATATATATATATATATATATATATATATATATATATATATATATATATATATATATTCACACACAAGACTTTATGCTGGCATTGTCTTTGTCCTTGTAAGACTTCACCAGTTATTTTCGCGCGCCGTAGCGTTTGTCACAGTCTTACTGTATTCCTCCACATTTTCATATTACTGAAATATACTGAAGCACATTAAAAACGCACCACTATTATATATACTGATGCCGAGAAGCTGGAAAAAAAAGTGTGGGAATGGATTTTTCCCGTGTTTGCCAAGAGGTAGAGAGCGAATGGCTGCTGGAATGGAAAGTGCATGATTCAACCCACTGGTTTGTGTACAGACTACATGAAAACGATGAAAGTTACACGTGCAACACGATTCTCAACAGCTATGACCCTGAAAATGTGTACACGTTGTGGCAGTATACTCGGTATAAAAAGGCCGTTGAGACAAAACACCCAGTACATGTGCTTGAAATGCCACGACTATCTGAAAACGACCGCCAACGAGCCATTGGTATGTTGGAGACCGGAATGAGCTCGCGGGCCATTGCCAGAAAGATGAATTGCCACCACAGCACTATTGTACGTCTCAATGAACGTTACGGAACCACTGGCAGTGCCCGGGATAGACTTCGGAGTGGCCAACCACGAGTTACTACCCCTGCGCAAGATCGTCATATTGTGCTGAGTTACCTAAGGAATCGTACTCTCCCGGCAAGTCAAACAGCAAGAGCAATAGTGGGTAGACATGGGCAAGTCTCTTGAATGACAGTCATGCGACGACTCAGAGATACAGGCCTTACTGCAAGACGACCTTATGTTGGGCCAAACTTGACTCACAGACATCGTCAGCAGCGCCTGCAATGGGCAGAGTAACATGTCAGATGGACTAGACTGCAGTGGAATGCTGTCCTATTCACAGACGAGAGCAGATTCAACATATCCTTTGCTGATGGACGTATGCGGATTTGGCGACGGTGTGGAGAGCGCTTTGCAGATTGCTGTGTCAACCGATTTGGAGGTGGCAGTATTCACATTTGGGGATGATTCAGTTTTCACCATCGCTTGCCTCTTCACGTCTTCCGTGGAAATTTTAATGCTGTGACATATCGAGATGAGGTTCTGGATGCACTGGTTGCTCCTGCGTTCACAATTTATCCAGACTTGCAGCTTCTCCAGCAGGAAAACGCACGTGCATTTTTTTGTATTTTTGCTTTTCTCCCTTGCCTGCACAGAATGCAATTAATTTCATAACAATCAAATGTACAAATTAATGACCAGAATGGATTCATAGGAAAATGAATAAAGATTCCAAATATGTAAACTTGTAAACACTTATATTTACATTTCACACTCTGTTCCTGGATTATACAGGTGGTGCGTTTTTAATGTGCTTCAGTATAGTTAATGATATTTCCATGTTCCCTTTATCCCTTTACTATGTGTCTCCGGGTAACTTGTCCGCGTGTTTTACTGTCTCCTTATGTCTCTCTTACCCTGGGGTTTCCAGAATAAGGACTGCCTTGTAATGCTATCATCAGGTTTCGTCAAAGTGTGTCCTATCCATCTTCAGCGCCTTCTTCTCATCGCTTGTTCCGCTTGTTGTTGTCATCAGTTCCACATTCGTGATCTTGTACAATTTCAGTCCTTTTATTGTATTATATTTTATTGTAGTCTATCCAACGGCGGTTCCAGGGGGTTGTCATTGGGGGTGCTGCACTGTTCATTCATTTAAAATACTATACATAACACTCACAAATTGTGACCACCATGTAAAATATCAACCCAGACACAAATGATTAGTGTCTTATCTCATCTAAAATCTGTCAAGAAGTTCTGAAAAGTTATTTTAAAAGTTTACTGAAACTAGGAGTAATCCTTGTCAGTCGAAGCAGCTTCCCGAGTCTCAAATAAGGTTACACAGACATGTGTGCTGCTATTTCTCGTGTTTAAAATTTTCATTGTAACTTCCCTTTAATTTCAGTTCATAGCACTTGAGCGGCGTTCCGTGTTGTTTTTTTTTTACAATGTTTCAGAGCCATACAACCACGACTGCACAATATACTGCTCATCATTCATTCATCATCTTTCATCATTCATTCATCATCTTTCATCATTCATTCATCATCTTTCATCATTCATTCATCATCGTTTATCATTCATTCATCATCTTTCATCATTCATTCATCATCTTTCATCATTCATTCATCATCTTTCAGCCCCACGAGGAGCATAAGGTAAAGGTAAAGGTAAAGGATCCCGTTACCCGCCCAATGAGGCATATTGGGAATGGGTACCAGAGCTACTCTGGGAAGGTTAAGGCGGCCGGCGTGATGCCGACCACATCACCCCTCGTGTGCCGACGGTCAAGATAATATGGGCCTAACACCATATTCCCAATATGCCTCAATGGGCGTGTAACGGGTTCCTTTCCTTTCTTTCCATATTTTCTTGACCATCGGCACACTAGGGGTGATGTGGTCAGCATCACGCCGGCCGCCTTAACCTTCCCAGAATTGCTCTGGTACCCAGTTGGGGCTGGGTCGACCCAGGAGCCGTTTGCGGCCTAAAAAAATCTCACCTCATCTGGGGATCGAACCATAGACCACTGAGCTAGGAAGCCAGTGCACTAACCACTATGCTACCGCGGCTCCACAAGGAGCATAAGCCTTCAACAAACTTATGCCAAGTCTTCCCGTCACGTGTCATCCGCTCAAGGTCTTTCTTCATCTTCTTCATGCCTGTCTCCAGCTCTCTTCTCCGTGTGTTCTTTGATCTTCCTCTACATCTCTTATTCTGGGAGATTGCAGAACAAGGACTGCCTGGTAATATTATCAATAGCTGTCCTCAGTGTGTGTCCGTCCTATCCATCCCAGCGTCTCATTCCTTTCTTTTGTGCAACTGGAACTTGTCTGGTTCTCGTCATTAGTTCCACATAACTGAACTTGTCTGGTTCTCGTCATTAGTTCCACATAACTGAACTTGTCTGGTTCTCGTCATTAGTTCCACATAACTGAACTTGTCTGGTTCTCGTCATTAGTTCCACATAACTGAACTTGTCTGGTTCTCGTCATTAGTTCCACATAACTGAACTTGTCTGGTTCTCGTCATTAGTTCCACATAACTGAACTTGTCTGGTTCTCGTCATTAGTTCCACATAACTGAACGTGTCTGGTTCTCGTCATTAGTTCCACATAATTGAACTTGTCTGGTTCTCGTCATTAGTTCCCCATACCTGAACTTGTCATAACCACTTCAATCCTTCTATTCTAAGCAAGCATCCATTTATAAAATTCTGTAGCGTTTTGTTTGTTGGTGTTGTCCTCAGAACATGAAGAAATATAATGTTAGTGCGCCCTAAATATAACATTTTGACGTCTGCAAACTACCACAAGTACACGTTAAAAATTATAATTTATTGTCTTCTCTATCGTTATGACCTATTTTGCCAACCTCTAGTGCTTGCATAAGATAATAGCCAGCAAACACGGGGGAGTTGTAAAACTGAGCCATAATCTTTTGAACTTCGACAGGCAGAGTGCAAGGGCAATCCAAATTTGAATTAGACGAGTGGTAATCTAAATTTTACTTGGAACTTGAAGCTGACAGTTGTGGGTGTTTAACCACACACTCTGAGCAAGGGGTGGAATAGTAATGTGGTAGGCATATATAGAATGGTATGCTGTCGCGCTTAGGTGTATATTTACTTCACAAAACTGTAGTTTACCATGCAAAATGATAGAACGCGTGTAGGAGATTCTTTTATTTACCTATTGTGGAAGGTGTTGGAATGGCTAAGAGGTATGTCGTCCGCCTCGAGTTCAGAGGTACCGGGTTCGATTCCTAGTTGAAGGAATATAATTTAAGGACATTTTTTTCAGAACAAGTGCTCCTAATGATGTCATACTCCTCCCTCCTGGTCTCCTGGGTAGTTAGATCGGATGCCGCGCTAGCGTAGTGGTTACCACACCGCTCTGGCGACCGGGTGATCCAGGATCAAACCCGGACGACGGCATTTGAGGATTTTTCGTCCACCGGGATTTGGACTGGATTAACTCGAGACCTGGCGAGAACATTTGAAGGAGTGTCGTCGACCAGGGATTGGCGGCTCCTGAGCCGACCCAGCTCTAATGGGTACCTCCGAAATCGGCGAGTATCTGCCTGAATGGCGAGGGACACCTGTCTCTGTACAAGAAAAAAATGGATGCTCACGTAAAATCAATGTCAGGTTAGACATTAATAATAACCTGAGATTTCGCCTCGAGTATTAGCGGGTGTACGAAAAAAAAAAAAAAAAAGATCGGATGCTTAGCCTTCTCGGATAAGGCAAAAAAAAAAAAAAAAAAAAAAAAGGAGGTCCCGTGTGCAAGATGCGCACGTTAAAAATCCCACGGCAGTTGGACATCGTAAAGAGTAGGCCTATCAGGCCGCTGCCCTGGTAAAATTCTAAAAATTAGAAAGCTACCCACCACAAATATGTTTATGAATATGTGATTCCTATATACACACATTGGGATTCTCGCCGGTGCTACGCGAGTTCGTGCACTGTGCTGAGATCCTCTTTGTGTGATCTAAGTGAAGAGATCGGAGCACTGATGGAGTAGTCCGTGTGCAATGAAGATAATCCTTCAAACCAAACCAAACCTATTGTGAAATGAGTAGGACCTATGGAAATAGATTTTTAACATCTTACAGTAAGCCACATCAAAACAAAAAAACAACAAAAAAAAACAGCTTAAATGGCAAGACAGTCCTAATTTTGGCTTTGGAAAATGGAAAACTACTAATACAACACAGAAGTTACAAAGTTTTATAAATGGATGCTTGCGTAGAATAGAAGGATTGAAACTGTACTACAAGACCACCAATGTGGAACTAGTGGGAGAAGCCAGGTAAGTGCCATTGGTACAAGAGATGAGAAGATGACGCTAGCGATGGAAGGAACAAACATTGAGGAAACCTGTTGTTAGCATTACCAGGCAGGCCTTGTTAGGAAATCTCCAGAGCATCAAAAGTAGAGATAGATGAGAAAGACATGGCCAGACCTTGACATGATGACAAGCGACAGGATGAGAAAGACATGGACATACCTTGACATGATGACAAGCGACAGGATGAGAAAGACTGGCCAGACATTGACATGATGAAAAGTGACAGGATCACTTGGCAGGTGTTTGCTGAAGGCATATGATCCTTTGGTAGCTGAAGGGTATTTATTACTTGGTTGATTGAATATAGTAATTCAAAGTGTTAATTCCGATTGGCAGAGTGGTTAGAGCGCTGGTCTATCGCGGCAAAGGTGCCGTGTTCGATTCACAGTATCGGCACGCTTCAGTCTACCTAACTGTAAATGGGTACATGACTTTGCACTTAAATTAAGGAAGAAAAAGGCAGCGAGGAACGGAACTGGTTACCCCACCTCTCGATGCTGGACCTAGTATAGTGAAGTCTCTAACACTTGACTCCCCTACAGCAGTATTTGCTACGGGACTACTTTTTACCTGTGTAAATATATTTATTATTCGGTGAACTTCATAAATTCTTAGAATGAAAAAAAAAAAAAACCACACAAATAGTGATGCGTCTTACTGGGAGAACGGACAAGAAAAAAACCTACGTTGCGGCTACAAGGCCTTCGTCAGGGACAGACGAACGAAAAACAGAAGGGAAAGAAAGTGAGAATTAAGTAGACGTGTCACTATTTGTGTGTGTGTTTTTTTTTCATTCTACAGTTTTATCCCCGTCTTACGGCAGTTCTCATATACTCATAAATTCTTAGGTAGACTTGCCTTTCATGTGTCTAGGCTTTTTTTTTTTTTAAGCTCAGCTGATAATGTCCAACATTGTGAGCCATAGATCTGTGTGGAATGCAGAGGCGTCCCTAAAGTATTTAGCACCCGGGGTGGATCCTAACTTTGGCACCCCTTCCCCCATAAAGAAACACACTTACAAGTACATTTTAAACAGTAAGTACTATCATAATAGTGTCCGATGGCACCCTCCTTTCTGGTTGTCACACGGGGCGGACCGCCCCCCTCGCTCCTCCCTTAGTACGCCACTGGTGGAATGTACAATGCGAACAACCAGAAGATATACGATTTTCTTAAAATTATTCCTTTTTTTTTTTTTTCAGAAGTGAGCTCATCAAGGGAAATACACTTTAGGGCGTGGGCGTTGTTTTATTTATTTCTCTTCTACGTCTGCTGGCTGATGCTGTTTCCAGGCCTGAGTTAATAGATGTTAAATGAACTCCCGCACAAAACGGGAAAGTTCCGCTTCCACTGCGACAGGGATTCTTAACTTTTCTTTTGCCCTCACACCTCTCCTGAAAGTGAACTTAATGCTCACTCCTCCCGTCCTCCACAAAAATTAATCAAGACATAATTAAGATGTTACTACCGGGATTTTCCGTTACTACCGGGATTTTCCGTTGTTCCCGGGGGGTCTCTGAAGATTCAAAGAAAGAAAATGTCTACTACACCCTGAGGCAGATCATACAAAACGATTTATTTGAGGTTTACCATGGGGCTTTCAATCTTGTCATATAAAACAAATTGTCACAGAAACTAGACTATCACTGCAAGATCTAGAAATGAAGAGTACATGAGAAGAACTGCCGTAAGACAGGGGTAAAACGAAAAAAAAACAAACGAAAAAAAAAAAAGTATCGAAATTAGTTAGTAGCAGACATTTTTGCTCCAACATGTAACACTATCAGGGAGTGTTTTTCTCTTATTTCTAAAGTTTCATGTTCTCCACTTGATTCTCACGTTCTTTCGTTTCTGTCTTTTGTTTGTCTGGCCCTGACGAAGTCCTTGTGGCCGCAACGTAGGTTTTGTCTTGTCCTTTCTCTTAGAAGACGTATTTCTATTTGTGTGTTCCCCCCCCCCCCCTCCCAAGAGCTAGAAACGGCTTTGTGCGGGCTTTATGCTGGACCCGCTGTAGTGGTGACTCCCATGCTCCATGATGAACGTACAAGAAAATGTTGGTGATGATGACAGGGAGTTTATTTCTAGTCAAGTCCTCATATTCCCAAGTCGTCGGAAGGTCGGGTTAAGCAACGTTTCGTTTCACACAAACATACATTAAAAGAAAACTATACTTAGTTTTACAGTAGAATTTAACCAGAAGCATGAAGGTGAAGGCGCATGACGTTGTTGTTGTTGTTGTTGTTCCAGCGGCGCTTGAACTCTTGCCCTTCAGCCCAATGCCATGTAGTGATATCTGCATGTTTTCCATAAGTTGTTTTGTTTCTCCGTACAAGGTGTTATACTTATCTAGCCACGGAGGAAGGAGGATTTTTCTAACGTCATAGAGTGCTGGGCACTCAAAGAGATGGTGATCAACAGTGTCGTTGGGGTAGTTACATAGCTGGCACTCTGGAGTGTATTATGGTTAGTTTCTGTTCAAGTGAATGTTGAGTGGTACATGTTGTGTTCTGCGCCGAAAAATAGTGCTCTGATCCCTCCTTATAAGAAGGCCAATGTTGTCATTAGGATCAGGACTGATCATTTGTCTATAAGCCTATCTATTGCATGGCGCATGTCAAACCACTGCCCCGGGTGCAGAATGCTTTAAGGTCGGCTCTGAGTGTTAATAAAATCTAATCATTGGAAAGGACTACCGTTTCTACCTGCTAGCATCATGACGCAATGAAAAGAGCCGTTAGTTACGCCGATGATACATGCACTGACATGACACGAAATTGTTATTATCCCGGTTGGACGTGATGTAACCGAGGCTTGTGTAATGTATTACGAAAATTGGACCAACCTGGAGTCGTACGAAAAGTGACGTGCCCAAGACAGGACAATACGGTAACCAAGGCTTGTATAATGTATTCAGAAAATTAGACCAACCTGGAGTCGGACAAAAAAGTAGCCGTGCCCAAGACAGGACAATATAGTAACTCAGGCTTGTATAAAAGATAAAAGTAGTGGCATTGCAGGTACAACCTTAGGAGGGTAGTGAAGTGTTAGAGACTTCACTATAATAAGTCCAGCTTCGATATGTGGGTTTAACCAGTTCCCTTGATCGCTGCGTTTGCCTTCCCTAACTCAAGAGCATAGTCAGATACCCATTTACAGCTGGGTAACCTGGACCCTGACGCCACCGTGTTTCGAACCCGGCACCTTTGCTGCGATAGGCCAACGCGCTAACCACTCTGCCAGCCGGACGCTCCGAACTCCATACATTTGACGAATTTCATAGGAGCTAAGTGTGTGGTTTTACAGATTACACTAGTCAACAAATTTTCAAAAGTTATTTGTACCAGAAATTAAATATACCATTTCTTATTGATTTTGACATGCTGATTTCAAATATCATAATGAAATTCACCAATTGGCTCTGGTTTTTTTTAAATGATGAATTTACATTACAGTAATACAAATAATGTATGCTTGTTTAATTCTCTGGGTTGAACAGATAGTCTTTCTACTTTAGCATTATAAAAATTGTGGTTACATACTCAATTAATTGATATTTCAACATAAAATGATAGAAAAAATAAAAACATTATTTAAAGTTCACATATCATGTTTTAAAAAGGCACATTTGAACCCATTCCGTCATTATTCAGTCTTTGCTTGCTTCTTGTAGTCAATCGATGAGGTGTCTCTTGTCACAGTCCAACAGTAATCAGCAAGCATTGAAGGGCTCCAATTGCCTTGATACCTTGTCTCCATAGCAGCAATGTCCTGGTGAAATTGTTCATCATGCTCATTTTTGACCGCTCCACAGTTTGACGTAAAGAAATCCAGATGAGAATCCAGAAAATGAATTTTCAAAGACAGGTTGCAGCCAAGACTCTTATACTTCAGAAGGAGATTTTCTACAATTTCATTGTAATTATCACATCTGTTGTTTCCAAGAAAATTGTCCACCACTGACTTAAATGCTAGCCATGCTGCTTTTTCCTTGCCATGCAACACGCAAAGAAACTCGTCATCATGAAGAAGTTTTCGAATTTGCGGACCAACAGATACTCCCTCTCTTATTTTAGCTTCACTCAGTCTTAGAAATTTTCTGATGAGGTATTTGAAAGCCTCATCTGTTTTCTCCATTGCCTTGACAAAGTTTTTCATGAGACCCAGCTTAATGTGCAAGGGTGGCAACAAAATCTTGCTGGTGTCGACAAGTGCTGGGTTCTCAACGTTCTTACTGCCAGGCTGCAATGACTGCCTGATTGGCCAATGTCTTCTGATGTAATGGTCACTTCGTGCACGGCTATCCCACTCACAGAGAAAGCAACAGTACTTGGTGTATTCACCCTGTAGTCCAAGCAAAAGAGCGACAACTTTTAAGTCACCGCAAAGTGACCAATGATGATGATCGTAGTTTATACACTTCAAAAGCTGCTTAATGTTTTCATAAGTTTCTTTCATATGAACTGCGTGACCAACTGGAATTGACGGTAATACATTACCATTATTCAACAAAACAGCTTTAAGACTCGTCTTGGATGAATCAATGAAAAGCCTCCACTCTTCCGGTATGTAATTGATTTTGAGGGCTGCCATTAAACCAAAAATGTTGTGGCACGCAGAAAGGTCACCCTCTTTGAAAAAGAATGTAATAAGCGGCTTCTGGCGGTTCCTATACACAGAAATTGTAACATCTTCTGCCAGGAGATTCCACTGTTGCAATCTGGAACCCAAAAGCTCCGCCTTGTTCTACGGTAAATTGAGTTCTCTTACAAGATCATTCAGTTCACCTTGGGTTATTAAGTGTGGTTTAGTGGATGTAGTTTGCTCAAAATCTGGGTATTGCAGCATATGTGTGGCGCCCAGCTCTTATCTTGATCTCCTATTCTGCAGCCAAAATACAAACTGTACGCCTTCTTAATCACTTTTGTTATATTTCGTTTTTGTGATAGAAATGTCGCCTCACCACATATATAACAGAAATTATTAGCACTGTTCACACATGTCCTAGGCATTTCTAACTACGATACTTTTGATAAGGACAAATGCACTAACTAATGGCAAAATTTTATCAAAGGTAAGATATTTATACACAAAGGTGATGTAATCATAGGTAGGATTGCATCATCAACTTCTAGTTACATTTTTATTGGTCATTAGAAAAAATTATGCAATCGCCCACAACAGTTGCGTCATATATATAAATTGACCGTAATTAAATAAACTAGTAGCATATATCTTGAAAACTAGAGCCAATCAACATTTTTTAATGTCATTTTCGTTTTCAGCACACCAAAATTAGTTAAGATCAGCTATTTTCATTTCTGGTACATTTTGGTTGTTGACTAGTGTTATTGTTAAAAATAGCATGGACAGCCGGCTCTAAGGAAACTTATTTCACAAATTAGACAGAATCAATCCACTTTTTGGGTCATGTTATAGGAAGAGGAGAGCTGGAATATATCGTAACAACGGGTAAGATTGAAGGAAGAAGAGATAGGGGAAGACAAAGAGAGCAAATACTGGACAGTTTGACATCGTGGCATGGAAAGAATTCAACAGCAGAATTGATAAATTGTACTGGAAACAGGAAGTTGTGGAGAGACATGATCTCCTACGCCACAAGGCACGGTACTTGAAGATGAAGAAGTAGTGGGTCAAGATTGAACAAGACAGAAAGTTCCGAATAAGCTGACACGACGCATTTCGACAACAGTCAGCATAAACAGATTTAGGAGGAAAAAAAATCTATAGTAGACCCTTCAGTCATAATAATAATAGTTGCCCATCGCAAGTGAAGATGGCGACAGCTTCAGACTTGAGTTGTGACACATCTGTGCCGTGATCTCATGATCACCTTTCAGTCATAACTGACTATGGGAGTGCGATCCTGAGGTGATAACCCTCAGGTTTTTTTTTTTTTTTTTTTTTTGCATGTTGTTCCTTTCGACGTGTTCTCTTTTCTCTTCTACTTGTTGTTAGAGTTTCTTTTGGCCCAACGCCCAATATGAGGTGGCGCCGTATATATATATATATATATATATATATATATATATATATATATATATATATATATATATTTATATATATATATATATATATATATATATATATATATACACACAGGCATACCTCGGAGATATTGCGGGCTCAGTTCCAGACCACCGCAATAAAGCGAATATCGCAATAAAGCGGGTCAAACCCATTTTTGGGGCTTCCCAGTGCATACAAAAGCCTAAAATCATGTTTACACTATGTGTATTAAGTGCGCAATAGAGCTAGGTCTAAAACAAAACAATGTTCTGTAAAATTACAAATACTTTGTTGCAAAAAAAAAAAAAATGCTAATCTTCATCATCTGAGCCTTCAGCAAATAGTAAGTACATCTTTTTGCCAAAATCTATTAGAAGAAGACGGCACGTTGTAATAAAAAAAAACATGAATAATTTGAAAAAAAAGCGCAATATCTATGAAGCGCAATAAAGAGAAGCGCAATAAAGCGAGGTGTGTGTGTGTGTGAGTGTGTGTGTGTGTGTGTGTGTGTGTGTGTGTGTGTGTGTGTGTGTGTTATGGGTAGAGGACCTTTTGAGACATCCTGTACGTTTTATTTCTCGTAACTTGGTATTTCATAAATTTGATTGATATATGTTTGGGCGGCTGTATATCGTGCAGGGGAGGGTGGGGGCAGGGGGTTGTTTAAAATAGTAAAGTAAAAATAAAAACTACACGTACAAGATGGTTCATTGTCAGAAAAAAAAAAAAAAAACCAAGGTCCTATTTGCTATGTGTAGCACTTCCCCATTTCCCGATAATTAAAAAAAACGCCCAAGCTCCAAGACTAGAACAACGGTCGAAAATACTCTGCATTTTAAATGTGAGATGAACTTAGATTTACCGTACCTGCTGGCGCAGATGATCATGTATCCCCTCAACTTCTTGTCTCCAGTACTAATTATCAATTTTGTTGTTGACCTCCTTCCATGCCCTGGTGTCAGACTGTCCAGTACTTTCTCTCTTTGTCGTCCTCTATTTATTTTTCCTTTAATTGTTCCTGTTGTTCCAATATATTCTGCTTTTTTATTCGTATAAAATGTGAAAAGAAAGTAGATTGCTTTCTTCTAATGTAAGTAATAGGCTTCCTTCTAATTTAAGTAATAGGCTTCCTTCTAATGTAAGTAATAGGCTTTCTTCTAATGTAAGTGATAGTCTTCCTTCTAATGTAAGTAATAGGCTTCCTTCTAATGTAAGTAATAGGCTTCCTTCTAATGTAAGTAATAGGCTTCCTTCTAATGTAAGTAATAGGCTCCCTTCTAATGTAAGTAATAGGCTTCCTTCAAATGTAAGTAATAGGCTTCCTTCTAAAGTAAGTAATAGGCTTCCTTCTAATGTAAGTAATAGGCTTCCTTCTAATGTAAGTATTAAGCTTCCTTCTAATGTAAGTAATAGGCTTCCTTCTAATGTAAGTATTAGGCTTCATTCTAATGTAAGTATTAGGCTTCATTCTAAAGTACGTAATAGGCTTCCTTCTAATGTAAGTAATAGGCTTCCTTCTAATGTAAGTGATAGGCTTCCTTCTAATGTAAGTAATATGCTTCCTTCTAATGTAAGTAATAGGCTTCCTTCTAATGTAAGTGATAGGCTTCCTTCTAATGTAAATAATAGGCTTCCTTCTAATGTAAATAATAGGCTTCCTTCTAATGTAAGTAATAGGCTCCCTTCTAATGTAAGTAATAGGCTTCCTTTGCTCACTGGCTTCTGTCGGAACATCCTCAATACTCTTTTTTTAACTGTCCATGGTATTGTTAACATTCTTCTGTAAATCCACACATCTCTGTTGCCTCTACGGCTTTCCCTAATTGTTTACTAATTGTCCATGACTCTCTTCTGTATATTAGAATTAGCTCTATGTAACACTGAAGAACTCTTTCTTAACAACCTTTGACAAAATTTATTAAATTTGCCAGCTCGTTGCACGTCTTCAAAACAAAGAAATAACATAACACGTATACACTGTAGCCCCTGGTGAGTTTTGACTGTGCTCCCACCAGGAAAAAAAATGTGGAGACTGGGGAGAAATAAATAAACACTGACGGCGCCGTATATAAACACAAATTATTTTTTATTATTCTTACACGTTGGGATCTTGAGCCCTGGTATTGGCTGTCTCCTAAGTTACACAAACAGCCTGGACGGGCAGCTTATGTACTCTTTATAAATATGTTGTAAGGATTTTATAAATCCATGGAAATTTTTCGCTGAGCTGATAAACATGATAAGTTATAAGATGCAAGGCAAGTATTTTCGTGTATGACCTTCAGTCAAATAAAAAGATTTACTTTGAATGCCGCGAAACGCGCAAACAGTTATGAGACAGATGATAGCTGACAAGGATGGAGAATGAAAATATTACGGAACAAAATAAGAATGAGGCAAAGACGTTGAAGGAGAAGGCGAGAGACAGTAAGAAAAACAAAGAGAAATAACTCAGCCCGTGTGTACTGTCTATTTTCTCTCTCAGTCTCTTTTGTTTTGGTTTGGTTTGGTTTCTAATGACTATCTTCATTGCACACGGCCAACGCCATCAGTGCTTCAATCTCCTCCCTGAGATCACACAAGGAGGATCCCAGCGCAGTGCACGAACTCCGTAGCACCGGCGGGAATCCCAATGTGTGTTTATAGGAATCACACATTCTATAAATATGTTTGTGATGGGTTTCCTAATTTTTAAATTTTGCCAGGGCAGCGGCCTGATAAGCGGACTCTTTACGATTTCCAACTGCCGTGGAATTTTTAACGTGCGCAACTTGCACACAGGACCTCCTATATTTTCACCCTTATCCGAGAAGGCTAGGCATCCGATCTCACTACCGATGAGACCGGGGGGGGGGGGGGGGGAGAGGGAGTATGACGTAATTAGGACCACTGGTTCTGGAAAAAATACTTTAATACATTACAATCCCTCAACTGGGATTCAAACCTGGTACCTCTTGAATACGAGGCGGACGCAATACCCCTGAGCCTCTCCGACCTCAGTCTCTTGTGTTGTTCTGTCTTTATCATCATTATTTCCTTCGCTCACTATGGGGCATGGGGCCATCACTGTAGCTAGCTACCTTGCAGGAAGCCTGCACAAAGCATTCACATGATCTTGCTGAAGTATTTATGTAACAATTAGCTTTACATGATGAGTTTGCCAGCACTATGCTTAATCTCACATTAGACGCCGTGAAGATGTCTATTGTCCTATCTTGGGCACATATTTTTTTACTCCAGGTTAGCCCAGTTTTATAATTATGCAGGCCTCGAGCGTTCGATTAACATAATAGTAAGACCGCTGGTCCCTCCACCAAAGGTGCCGGGTTAGATTCATGGTATCGACACGCTCGAGTCTACGCAGCTATACTTTCATTCGTGTGGCAAGTGATGTTCAATCTCTCCCGCGTACACTCTAGGATGGTCTCCAATAAAGTTGACGAAATGTCTGAGCATTTAGCCGGCTGGGCATCGTAGTCATGTTTCTAAGCCTTCTGAAATCAAAATTCTAATTTATTTTAACCTTTTATATCTTGTCAATCAAGACAGTTGAATAAATTAAACATCAGAACAAAAAGTAAAGATGCTGACGGAGAAAATCCATTTTAAAATGTTCAGTATTTAAAACCACTCAGGTGTATTTAAAAACAACAAAAAAACTGGTCAAGATTGCTCAAAGAGATAAGTAAATAGGGCGTGCTCTAGAGATGCTAGAGTTTTTTCACCGACGTCTTTATCCAGAACGTGTTCTATCTGATGCTCTTAATCGCACCACACACGTCACTCGTCGTCAGATGGCACTCACAACTAAACCTTCTGCTAAATCTGACAGACTCAATTTGGTTCAAACTTTCCATCCTCACTGTCTGGCGGGGAAAAGAATTCTTTTCCGTCATCTGCCTATTTTCAACTCTGATCCTGTTACCCGTGAATTGTTCCGGGATCCCCCTCTGGTGGCATATCGCAGGGATAAAAATGTCAAAGACATTCTCGTACACAGCCGTTTAATGAATACTAGCCCTCCATATTTTGGTACACAGTCTTGCCACCGCCCAAGATGTCGTACGTGTGCGCATGTGCTCCAGACTCATTTCCGAATGGCAATTTCATTATTAGAGAGTCATTTACATGTGAATCTAGGAATCTTATTTATGCTATTATCTGTAAAAGATGCAACATTACCTATATTGATGAAACTGGCAGTCGTTTGGCCGATAGATTCCGTGAGCACTTAAATGATATTTATCACAGAAAACAGAAACTTGTGGCCCTTCATTTCAATAGCCCAGACCATTCTGGTCCCCTTGACTTCCAGGTAACCGGTTTACGCTTCTGCTTTTTCGATTTTCTGTAGAGAATCGTCTCATTTTCGAAATGGGTTGCCTTTCTCCTAACGGTCTAAATGTCCAACATCATTTTGCTTGACTCTGTTATTCATTGGCTTTCCTCTATTTCCGACTTCTTTATTTCATCCGTCGCTTTTTCACGATCTTTCTTTTATTAAGTTTTGTGTTTCGTTTCGTGTCCTATTTGTGTATTTTCATGACGTCACTTTCATACTTGCTATTGGACGCCATTCGGACTAGTGTTCACAGCCTCCCCGGTTCTTTCAGCGGAGAGTTTTATAGCAGGACTTCTTGTTTTTCATTCAATTTTCTGCTGTTGATTTTCGTTGATTGTCAAATTTCCTATTTTGATTAATTCTTTTCGGTTTTGTAGTTTCTTTGCTTTGTTATTGATCTTTGTGTTAACACATATTACCACATATTACGTGTTTGCACTGTCTATAGTACTTTCTTTCTTTCGTATGAGTGCCCGCTATTTATCCATTTCCGTTGCCTTTTTCATCACTTGTGTTAAGTTGCCAACCAACTCAGGAAATCCTGTTCTGCTTCATGGTGTGAGCGTGTTACTTACGATTAGGGGCTCTTGTCTTTGTCCGTGCAAAGTTGGGTACAACGAGGGCGACCGTTTTTTTGCAACTTGTGCAAAGCTGCTTATCTAATGGGAAGGCAAACCCGGTCCTTAAAAATGCCGTGCAGAAGTCGGATGTGTCGACCGAAAGGTGCAGATATCACAGCTTAGGCGTAAACAGACACAACGCAACCACCGTCCTTTTCAGGACGAACGAAAAAGAAGAAGAAGATATCCTTTAAGTCTGTTATTCATTGAGTGGTTTGTTAGCCTTACACATTTGTTTTACATGTTGTATTACTCCATAGTCTCTTTTGTCAATCAAAGATTGTAGTTTTATTTCTTTTCAATCAATCAATCAAAGCAAAAACCAAGGTCAAATCACACACCATCAGAGACCTTCTGTTTGCTGACGATTGTGTCCTCAATGCTGGCTCAGAGGCTGATCTGCAGAATAGCGTGGAAAGATTCTCCGAAGCAATCAATACCTTTTAGCTCCACAAGAAGCATAGGCCCTCAGCAAACACATGCCAAGTCTTCACGTCGCGTGCATTTAACTCAAGGTCTTGCCGTTTCTTCCTCAATGTTCTCATTTTGATGCCGACCACATCACCCCTAGGGCGTGTGCCGGCACGGTTTTAAGCATAATATGGGCTTATTCGACCATGTTTTAATCCCAAATTCCGTTTACTATTAAATTTTGGCCTCAAATGGGCGTGTAACGGGTTCCTTTACCACTTTTTTGCTTTAATATGGGCCTATCATATAATATATAACGGGTACCTTTTTTCTTTATATATTATATATATATATATATATATATATATATATATATATATATATATATATATATATATATATATATATATATACATACACTAGGGGCGTTCAGAAAGTAAAGCACCACATCGTTTTTCTCAGGAGCTGTTTATTCAAAAAGCATGAAATTTATACACAACATACATGGATATGTCTTGTAAACATCGGTATTATTCAGCATAATCCCCATCAACTTTTATGGCTTTATGCCAGCGCGAAACAAGTGCATGTATTCCTAGCCCGTACCAGATTTTGTCTTGATCATGTAGCCATTTCTTCGCTGCATGAATCATTCCTTCATAATCTTCAAACCTTGTCCCACGGAGTGCATCTTTAAGTGGACCAAATAGATGAAAGTCAGAGGGTGCCAAATCGGGATTATAGGGTGGATGGGGTAGTACAGTCCAACTCAATTTGGTGATTGCTTCCCGTGTTGCCAGACTTGTGTGAGGGCGCGCATTGTCGTGAAGGAGAAGCAGGTCTGCTGGATTTTTGTGCGGCCGAACTCTGCGAAAACGTTGATTGAGTTTTTTCAATGTCTTAATGTAAGCTTGCGAATTGATTGTCTCTCCTCTTGGCATAACGTCCACAAGAATCACACCTTCAATGTCCCAAAAGACAGTGATCATGACCTTTCCAGCTGAAGCAATTGTCTTGAATTTCTTTCTTCTTGGTCATTGCGGATGATGCCACTCCATTGACTGTCTTTTTGTCTCAGGTTCAAAATGATGTGCCCAGGTTTCGTCACCTGTAACGATCTTAGCCAAAATGTTCTCTCCATCAGCATTGAAACGCTCCAACATTTCAGAAGAAATTGCTTATTTTTGCAATCGGTGGTCATTTGTGAGACTTCGAGGAACCCATCTTGCGCAAACCTTAGAAAATCCGAGAGTTTTTATAACTGCATTTGCACTGCCAATGCTGACTGACAGCTGTAAGGCCAATTGTTGAGTAGTGATTCGCCTATCAGTAAGAATAATGCTCTCAGCGCATTTCAAAATTTCTGCGTTGGTGGCTGTGGCAGGACGTCCACAGCCCGACCGATCAAGCAGCTCCGTATCTCCACTTCCTGATTCTTTGATTCTCTGAACCCAGCGACTGACTGTACTCCTGTCGACTGCAAAACTTCCATACACATCACATAGACGCTTGTTTCCTTCTCTGCAACGAGAAATTCTATCACAATTCGCTGTTTATAACGCATGTTGCTAACACGCTCCATTTCAACGGTTTAGGGCAGCCGTATTATTTGGCTGGTTGCAGTGCAATTTGGTGCACACAATTGGCACATGCCATATTTGAAGTGTGCAAAATGTCATGCTTCTATCTTCATTATTAGCTGAGAAAAACGATGTGGTGCATTACTTTCTGAACGCCCCTCGTATATATATATATATATATATATATATATATATATATATATATATATATATATATATATATATATATATATATATATATATATATATATATATATATATAATCTTTAAGATTGTCGATCATACATGCTCTCTCTTATGTATAAGGACTGAATCAACTATGGATTTGTAAAATAACATATCACAAATTTAATCATCAATTAGTCTTTAACAAATTTAAATACATATGAATGAAGATGATTTTATGAGGTTTTAAAAATTTGTCTTCACTGAGACTTAATTGGGGACTGATGGTTATTAGTGTCTTTTTCGTGCCTGATACAAAAGACTGAGCTTGCTGAGTAATGAACTGGGTCGTTGTCAGATTTTGTGTGATGGGGACTCTTCTCTAGAGGCGTCTAGATGAACTTCACTCCTAATGTCAAAGTGGGTGTCTTCACAACGTGTCCACTGTAGGTAGTTGGTGTCGAACACAGCTCTTGAATCACAAAGATAGTGGCGACGATTCTTACTTCAGACTGGTCTGGTGCTAAGAACCGTCTTGTAGCTTCGAACCACGAACTTTAGGAAAAATGAAAGAGCAAATGCCTCTGCTAAGTACATTTGTGGGCTGCAAATTAACAGGCGCATTGTCTCGCTGTCCACCCACCAATATTAGCCTCTCTGAATAATTATTCTCCCTGAGTATACACAGTATAACTCAGGGAATATGATTATAAATCACGGTTATTCTTCTGGTTACTTTAATGGGGAAAATGTGTCTGGACAGCGCGAGGGCAATGGCTTGCCTGAATTACAATTAACAAGGTTCATATATCTCCCAAAATGATACTATACACTTTAGGCACATGTGAAGTAATCATGACTTCTCACTGCTCCATTCGGAGTCTGGGGTCACCTCTGCTGTCCGTTTTCTGTACGACTAGCAAGAAGCAATCATCAGCGCTTGCTGTAGTGGTTTATGAATATATTTTTTTCATATGTTGATGTTGCCAGCCTCCTATGCCAGGTATAACCACTTAGCAAGTACAGACATGTCACAATTCACATTTTAAATTGTATGTTCACAACTTACCCCAATGGGATATACAATCTACTGGCACAGTAGAATGGACACAGCAACTTTGATTAGATGCTTCGAACACTTGGTCGGGGAAATGTTAGTATTCCTCCTATGACAGGTGCTCTGATTTATTAAGTTTCCAGTATTTGTATTTAAAATTGCAGGTTCTCTTTTAAGTTATAAAGAAGCCCAAATATTTTGATCTGTCACTATTAATTCTGGAATACTAGTACGATGTCTCTCTCCCTCATGGGAGTTGCTAATTTGACGTTGCGATGCAGTCTTATCTGTGTCTTCAACTTGCCAATGAAAGTCAGTCTATTCCGGCTCTCAAATTAAACCAGTGGTAAGGTCTTTAGAACTATGTGGGTCGGGGTATTAAATCCTTACTATCCCCCGCGTGTTTTAAAATATCAAATTTTAAAATTTAAACTCGTGACTTCTTTCAAATATGGCAGTAATACTTCCGATTTTATTTGTATAAACTCACAAACACATCGGTGAACTTATTTTCTGACTAATACCTTCCGCCCATATTGTCTCCTCTAACAGGTTATCTGTAATATTGATACAGAGATGGGCCAGCGGAAGCGATTACACTTATCACCTGTGTTTACGCGTACATTTCACAGACTGATTTCTTTCTGTCGATTGGGCGAGACCACCTGTGTCAACAATGACCGTCTCTATCAAAGGTGGCTATTGAGTGTGCATCATGGGGTGAAGCAACCTTAAGAAAGTTACACTTAAAAGGATTGCATCGCACCAAGTTGAACATCACAAAAATGATAACTATATTCGGTAGATATGACTAAGCACGGTAGCAGAGGATTACGTGAGGGGTCCATGCCTGGCGAAACGTAAACAAGTCTAGGGAGTGGTGAGAGCAAAAAAATGTAAGTGCATAAAATATGCTAAATAATAGGACGATCGGTGAGGAAACTGAAGAAATGAATAGATACTGCCGAAGAGAACGAAATTTATGAAAAGTGCATAATTGATTTCGTCACACCCTGGGGATTCAAGAACTGCCTTGTAAGGCTATCAACAGGTTTCCTCAATGTGTGTGTCCCTTCCATTGCCATCGTCTTAAGTTGACTAATTAATATTATTTATTGGAGTTTTTGTGGCTTACGTTTTCTACAGGATGGGGTAGAGGTAGCTGATCCCATGCCCAACCCTCTTTTCTTTCATTTACCGGGGTTTATTTCATTTTCCCACTAATTGATTCTCTGAGTCTGGTTTCGTATTCTGACTGTTCTTTCGAGGTTGGATGTTGAAGAAATTGACCGGGCTAGTATTCCGTATTTCAGTGTCCGCCTAAACATTTCCTATATACAGCAGTTTCAGTATTTGATAATCTCCACCCCCAAAAACGGTCGTGCTAGTTTTTATTTGTAATTCTTTTTTTTTCCCGTCAGTTCATTGGTTGTCTAGAGCTTTTATGCTGCCAATCATTAGTGTATGTGTGTGTGTGTATATATATATATATACATAGAGGTGTTTATAAGGGAAAATATAAGCACATACATATGTTTTAAAGTTTAAACAGATGAGGCAGGAGGGGGAGAGGCTGGGGAATAAACTGGTACAGTACAGTTTACTTGAAAATTTCAGGAGACGAGAAAAATAAATTGCACGTGACGCCACATAGAAGCGACATTCCTCAGGATCTAATATCCGCACACAGCGGTAAACCGAAACACTAGGCATATCGGCAATTATGATGACTAGCCAGTTATTTCAGCACCTTTTTTTTTTATTTTGGCAGTAAAGGGTAGTTGGGGGGGGGGGGGGGGGGGGGGGGGTGAATGGAGCACGTGCACAGTGTTTGACCACCTGAGTCTTGCCTTTTTTTTCAATCCCGTTAATGTGTTTCTTCTCTTAACACAAGAACGTGAGTTGTTAATTGAGCGAGTGCAGATCCAGGTGCAACATGCATCATGCAGTTTTCTGGCAAATCGACTGTGACTTGTGTGTGTATGCCTAAGAGCTGTTAAATGAATACTCACTACTTTCAGTTTTCTAGAGAGTTCGGATGTGCGTTGTGAGACTGTTTTTGTATGGCCGCTTGATGATGTCATGAAACAAGGACGATGAACAAGCAGTTGGAAAACAGAGGCCCTTGAGATATGGATATATAGGAGAAAGTGGCGCGTCGCATGGAAAGAGAAGAAAACAAGAAAACAAGAAATCAAAGAAAAACTAGGAATCATAAGCGAAATAATGAAGGAGATCAAAGTTAGACAGCTAAAATATTTTGGTCACATAAAAAGACGTAACACCTTATTGAAGACCATAATGGAAGGAAGTATTGAAGGCAAACGTGCAAGAGGAAGACAGCGCTATAATTGGGCAGATAACACCAAGAGATGGCCAGGAAAGAGTCTATCAGAGTGCACCATCAAGACAAGAGTTAGGAAAGTGTCTATCAGAGTGCACCATCAAGACAAGAGACATGAAAGTGTCTATCAGAGTGCACCATCAAGACAAGAGACAGGATAGAGTCTATCAGAGTGCACCATCAAGACAAGAGTCAGGAAAGTGTCTATCAGAGTGCACCATCAAGACAAGAGACAGGAAAGTGTCTATCAGAGTGTACCATGAAGACAAGAGACAGGAAAGTGTCTATCAGAGTGCACCATCAAGACAAGAGACAGGAAAGTGTCTATCAGAGTGTACCATCAAGACAAGAGTCAGGAAAGTGTGTATCAGAGTGCACCATCAAGACAAGAGAAATGAAAGTGTCTATCAGAGTGCACCATCAAGACAAGAGACAGGATAGAGTCTATCAGAGTGCACCATCAAGACAAGAGACATGAAAGAGTCTATCAGAGTGCACTATCAAGACAAGAGACAGGATAGAGTCTATCAGAGTGCACCATCAAGACAAAAGACAGGAAAGTGTCTATCAGAATGTACCATCAAGACAAGAGACAGGAAAGTGTCTATCAGAGTGCACCATCAAGACAAGAGACAGGATAGAGTCTATCAGAGTGCACCATCAAGACAAAAGACAGGAAAGTGTCTATCAGAGTGCACCATCAAAACAAGAGACAGGAAAGTGTCTATCAAAGTGTACCATCAAGACAAGAGACAGGATAGAGTCTATCAGAGTGCACCATCAAGACAAGAGTCAGGAAAGTGTCTATCAGAGTGCACCATCAAGACAAGAGTCAGGAAAGTGTCTATCAGAGTGCACCATCAAGACAAGAGACAGGATAGAGTCTATCAGAGTGTACCATCAAGACAAGAGTCAGGAAAGTGTCTATCAGAGTGCACCATCAAGACAAGAGTCAGGAAAGTGTCTATCAGAGTGTACCATCAAGACAAGAGACAGGATAGAGTCTATCAGAGTGCACCATCAAGACAAGAGTCAGGAAAGTGTCTATCAGAGTGCACCACCAAGACAAGAGTCAAGAAAGTGTCTATCAGAGTGCACCATCAAGACAAGAGACAGGATAGAGTCTATCAGAGTGCACCATCAAGACAAGAGTCAGGAAAGTGTCTATCAGAGTGCACCATCAAGACAAGAGACAGGAAAGTGTCTATCAGAGTGTACCATCAAGACAAGAGACAGGAAAGTGTCTATCAGAGTGCACCATCAAGACAAGAGACAGGAAAGTGTCTATCAGAGTGTACTATCAAGACAAGAGTCAGGAAAGTGTCTATCAGAGTGCACCATCAAGACAAGAGACAGGAAAGTGTCTATCAGAGTGTACCATCAAGACAAGAGACAGGAAAGTGTCTATCAGAGTGCACCATCAAGACAAGAGACAGGAAAGTGTCTATCAGAGTGTACCATCAAGACAAGAGTCAGGAAAGTGTCTATCAGAGTGCACCATTAAGACAAGAGACATGAAAGTGTCTACCAGAGTGCACCATCAAGACAAGAGACACGATAGAGTCTATCAGAGTGCACCATCAAGACAAGAGACATGAAAGAGTCTATCAGAGTGCACCATCAACACAAGAGTCAGGAAAGTGTCTATCAGAGTGTACCATCAAGACAAGAGACAGGAAAGAGTCTATCAGAGTGTACCATCAAGACAAGAGACATAAAAGAGTCTATCAGAGTGTACCATCAAGACAAGAGACAGGATAGAGTCTATCAGAGTTTACCATCAAGACAAGAGACAGGAAAGAGTCTATCAGAGTGCACCATCAAGACAAAAGACAGGAAAGAGTCTATCAGAGTGCATCATCAAGACAAGAGACAGGAAAGAGTCTATCAGAGTGCACCATCAAGACAAGAGACAGGAAAGAGGATATCAGAGTGCACCATCAAGACAAGAGACAGGAAAGAGTCTATCAGAGTGCACCATCACGACAAGAGACAGGATAGAGTCTATCAGAGTGCACCATCAAGACAAGAGACAGGATAGAGTCTATCAGAGTGTACCATCAAGACAAGAGACAGGAAAGAGTCTATCAGAGTGCACCATCAAGACAAGAGACAGGAAAGAGTCTATCAGAGTGCACCATCAAGACAAGAGACAGGAAAGAGTCTATCAGAGTGTACCATCAAGACAAGAGACAGGAAAGTGTCTATCAGAGTGTACCATCAAGACAAGAGTCAGGAAAGTGTCTATCAGAGTGCACCATCAAGACAAGAGACATGAAAGTGTCTATCAGAGTGCACCATCAAGACAAGAGACATGAAAGAGTCTATCAGAGTGCACCATCAAGACAAGAGTCAGGAAAGTGTCTATCAGAGTGTACCATCAAGACAAGAGACAGGAAAGAGTCTATCAGAGTGCACCATCAAGACAAGAGACATGAAAGAGTCTATCAGAGTGCACCATCAACACAAGAGTCAGGAAAGTGTCTATCAGAGTGTACCATCAAGACAAGAGACAGGAAAGAGTCTATCAGAGTGTACCATCAAGACAAGAGACATAAAAGAGTCTATCAGAGTGTACCATCAAGACAAGAGACAGGATAGAGTCTATCAGAGTGTACCATCAAGACAAGAGACAGGAAAGAGTCTATCAGAGTGCACCATCAAGACAAAAGACAGGAAAGAGTCTATCAGAGTGCACCATCAAGACAAGAGACAGGAAAGTGTCTATCAGAGTGTACCATCAAGACAAGAGACAGGAAAGAGTCTATCAGAGTGTACCATCAAGACAAGAGACATAAAAGAGTCTATCAGAGTGTACCATCAAGACAAGAGACAGGATAGAGTCTATCAGAGTGTACCATCAAGACAAGAGACAGGAAAGAGTCTATCAGAGTGCACCATCAAGACAAGAGACAGGAAAGAGTCTATCAGAGTGCACCATCAAGACAAGAGACAGGAAAGAGTCTATCAGAGTGCACCATCAAGACAAGAGACAGGAAAGAGGATATCAGAGTGCACCATCAAGACAAGAGACAGGAAAGAGTCTATCAGGGTGCACCATCACGACAAGAGACAGGATAGAGTCTATCAGAGTGCACCATCAAGACAAGAGACAGGATAGAGTCTATCAGAGTGTACCATCAAGACAAGAGACAGGAAAGAGTCTATCAGAGTGCACCATCAAGACAAGAGACAGGAAAGAGTCTATCAGAGTGCACCATCAAGACAAGAGACAGGAAAGAGTCTATCAGAGTGTACCATCAAGACAAGAGACAGGAAAGAGTCTATCAGAGTGCACCATCAAGACTAGAGACAGGAAAGAGTCTATCAGAGTGCACCATCAAGACAAGAGACAGGATAGAGTCTATCAGAGTGCACCATCAAGACAAGAGACAGGAAAGAGTCTATCAGAGTGCACCATCAAGACAAGAGACAGGAAAGAGTCTATCAGAGTGCACCATCAAGACAAGAGACAGGAAAGATTCTATCAGAGTGCACCATCAAGACAAGAGACAGGAAAGAGTCTATCAGAGTGTACCATCAAGACAAAAGACAGAAGACGTTGGAGATCCATTGCAGCCAACCTTGGGTGTGAAGATGGCAGCTGATGATGATGATGATGTATGAATATGTACACCTAACAGTCTTGTTTAACCCTTTTGTGGAAGTTAAAAAAAAAAAAAACTGTCGTCAATTTCTACACGGCCCCTCACTGCAGCAAAATCTCTGTGCTACTTTAAGTACCGTAAATCGTATATGCTACATTTTGTTGTTACTCTGTATTTCTCTGTCTATCTTTAGTTCTCGGACTCTCCATTTCTCTCACACTACGCGAGCGTTACACTTTCTAAGAAGCTACAACAGCGGTTCTCAATCTTTTTTTTAAAGCTCACCCCCCCCCCCCCCCCTTCTGAGCCTCATTTACCTATGTGCCCCCCCCCCCCCCTCATAGTCGCTGCTAGCTGGAAAAAAGGTACTTTACCATCTAAGTGTGGCGCTCTAGAAATATGGCATAGCCCTCTAGGGGTGGGGCATAAGGCCCACACTGAGAACCACTGAGCTACAAGATGCCCAGAAATGACTTCTGGAGGTGTCCATAATGATTCTTCTTCTTCTTCGTACACTTTCAAATGTCAACTTGAATAAGTTTAAAGAAAGGTATGTAAAGCTAAAAGTTATCCTATAGCAGATACTGCCGTAGGGAAGTGAAGTGTTAGAGGCTTCTCTATGTCAGACCTAAGGGTCTTTTATATTTGGACATGCGCCCTAATATAACCGACTAGGTTGAACGAGACACGCCTCGCCAAAACGAGGAAAAACTTTATTTTTTAAAAAAAAAGTTCCCTGCCTCGCTGCCTTTTCTTTCCTCGGGTACATATTTACAGCTGGGCAGACTGGAGCCTGTCGATACCGTGAGTCGAACCAGGCACCTTTGCAGCGAGAGACCAGCACTCTAACCACTCTGTCAATCAGGTTGTACGTAGATAGCTTAAAAGTGTGATACGAATGTCCTGAATATCCCAGGGCGCACAGAAAGCGTATTGCTGATATTAGAAGCAAGCAATCCACCTTCTTTGGATGACTTTGATCCACTGTCATTGAGCGTCAGCTCTTGGTGACCTTCTTTGGATGACTTTGATCCACTGTCATTGAGCGTCAGCTTTTGGTGACCTTCTTTGGATGACTTTGATCCACTGTCATTGAGCGTCAGCTCATGGTGACCTTCTTTGGATGACTTTGATCCACTGTCATTGAGCGTCAGCTCTTGGTGACCTTCTTTGGATGACTTTGATCCACTGTCATTGAGCGTCAGCTCTTGGTGACCTTCTTTGGATGACTTTGATCCCCTGTCATTGAGCGTCAGCTCTTGGTGACCTTCTTTGGACATTTTATGAGAAGATTGGTTTGGTTTTAAGGCCCTTCTTCGTTGCACACGGATAACTCCATAAGTTTTCCGATCTCCTCCCTTAGATCATACAAGGAGGATCTCAGCCCAGTGCACGACCTCCTTAGCACCGACGAGGATCCCAGTGTGTGTATGCAGGAATCAGACATTCTATAAATATGTGTTTGTGATGTAGTAGATTTCCTATTTTTAAAATTTTGCAAGGGCAGCGGCCGTAAGGCTTACTCTTTATGATGCATTTTTAACGTGCGCAACTTGCACACGGGACCTCCTAATATTTTCGCCCTTATCCAAGAAGGCTAGACATCCGATCTCACTACCAAGGATGAGTATGACATCATTAGAAAACACACAATTAGAGGTGGATGCCATACATCTGAGCCACTTAGAACCCCACTATGAGAAAAACAAAGCTGGAACATATTGTAACAGGAAGGATTGAAGAGTGAAAATACTGGGCAGTTTAACATCATGGCTTGGAAAGAAGTCAACAACAGAATCGATAAACAATGCTGGAGATATGAAGTTGTGGAGAAACATGATCACCTGCACCACAAGGAACTGTACTTCAAGAAGGTGAAGAAGATGCATGAAGAGTGTCAGAAGTAGGGCTACAAATCCATTCTGAACTTCCGTTCCGATGGTCCTGGGTTCGAGTTACCGGTAAGCCTACCACTTCTGTTGTGTTTTCTGTTGTCTAGTTTTCTACTTCCGTATTTCTCACGAGTGCCTGAAACATACCTTTATGTGTGTGATATTTTATTTACCATTCTAAAAACACTTGCTCAAGGTTTTACATTCCCCACTGTTCAGATGAGTGAGTGAGACTTCCGACAAACACTTTTTTTGCACTCGACGGGAGTTTATTAACTGAATAATTGCAGGTGAAACTGGAATGTTAAATAAACATAAAACAACGTACGCGAAACCAGGGGAAATACGTGACAGAATGTAGGTGAAGGACAGGTCGTGAACTATCAGCATTTTTTTTTTTTGTCTGGCTGTTTTCAGGTAAGTCAAGGTTAATGTAACAAATGGCCGTTTCGTTGGCGTCTGGGGTTTATCTTCATTTATTTCAAATAAATTTCTTTAAAGATTTTAAAATGTATACTGTACAGCTGATAAGTTCCCTCATCCGCTGGCTGTCATTATGATTGTTGGATGACTTCTGCGTTGTGTTTGTAAGTCATGTTAGATCGACAGGTTTGCCGCTAGGATGAAGTCCACAGACTTCAGGCCTGAGCTCAGCATCCTCTTGCTAGGCCTGACGCCGTAGTTCATTGTAGACTGGGCAGTTTCGGAGAATTTGTTCAGTGGTCTGATTTCCGACTCCACATGGGCATGCATTAGTATGTGACATCCTGAGGCGATAGAGGTGGCCTAGGAATCTGCGATACGTGAAGTGGCAAACTCATTAATTATGCGAACTTGTGAATTGCCGAACATTCAGACACGTAAGAGTGAAACCAGGAAAGGTGTTAGTTTAGCTAGAGAGGGTTTCTAAACCGGGGTTCCGCGAGAGGTCGCTAGAGGTTCCGCAAGAGATCGGGATTTAAAAAGAAAAAAAAAACTCGTTTTTTTTTAAAATTTTAACTTTGCACCTACTTTTAGGCCTACTTTTTTATCCTTAGCTATTCCCTCTGTGGTGAAACTTGTTGAGATTCCAGCATTGCACACAAAGTTTGGAGAAATCACTTGAGCACCAGGCATAAGTCTTTGGCTTTGATTTGGTTGACCTCACGCAGAAGGATCTCGCTATGGCCGCAGTGATAGGCAGGGGAAGCTGAGCAGTTGCTCTGTGCAGGACGTGACAATTCCTTAGGAGAGCCCACAACCAGCGTACAGTATTTTAGCTCTGCATAATTGGAGAGCCCCCTTGGATGGCGGGGAATACACAGTATGACCCGCATTTCGTACTCCTAGCTTGGGACCAGATGTGATGATCCTTTAAATGCAAGCCGGAGAAACTGGAGCTCATGACATCAACTCAACATGTTTCGGAATGTCAGAAAAGCCACAGGAAAAGCCTAGATCTACAGTGTAGATAATACCAAAGAGTCTTCAACTTGGTATTGGCTGCTTAAGAACGAAAAGCTCAGCGCCCTAGTTAAACAACAATAACAACAATCCTTAGCTGCCAACTGTCAAAACAGTCAGTGGCCATCACGCCTGTTGGCGTCTTGTAGGACAGCAACAAACCGCATCCACTCTACTCGGTCGGCGGCGATCCTTCGTGCAGTGATCCAGCTCTGGTTCATTCTTTGCATCTCCACAGTTCATTGCCGAGTTGTTTTTGGTCGGCCTCTCTTTTGCTTTCTTTCAGGGATCCATAGCATAGCTGTTCTTGTGATGGCATCAGGGTCTCTTCTGAGGAAGAGTCTCCAGCGTCTGCCAGCCATGATGGTGTGCAAATGCCTACTTAGATAAGGTTAAAAAGAAAAAGAAAACTCTTGCCGTAGAAAGTTAAAAGAAGAAAAAACTGACGTGTCTTTAACATACACTACTGACTTGCATTAGAGTTGTTACCCTTTGTCGGGAGGGAGAAACCACGCAAAAAGAGTAGGCTAATAAGTCGGCCAAAATAAATAGATTTACTGAAAAAATTATTGTCCACTCAATAAGAGCATTGATCACACTTATAATATTTTACAACTTACTGATCACGCTAACGTACCATACACTGTAGATATAATAATTTGTATGCAGTGGTTCCGTGAGAAATCAGAGGCACATCTTCAATCTAATCTGCAAGTCTGGAAGGAAGAGCTGGAGAAGAGAGGGATGGTCACCAGCAGCTCCAAAACAAAAACCATGGTGATATCACGAGAGGAAAGAAGACATCAGATTAAGCTGGGAGAACAGGTCATGGAGCAGGTAAACCAGTTTAAATACTTCAGAGCTGTCATAGACCGGAAGGGAGGCATCAAGGAAGAGTTGGCTACTCGAAGAGCAGCAGCTGGGAGACTTTTTCAGGCCATAAATCGAGGATTCCTCAGGAAAAGAGAAATTGGCAAGAAGACGGAGATGGCTGTATACCGCTCCACCTATGTCCCAGTCTTGACGTATGGATGCGAGTCATGGGCAATGACTACAACCCACAAAAGTCAGATCCAGTTAGGGACCAACGACGCAGCTAGAGAGATGGATGCAGTCAGCGACCCATAACTTGACAGCTTGCGTCAGGGTCAGAAACTCATAGCTTGACTGCTTGCGTCAGGGTCAGCGACTCATAGCTTGACTGCTTGCGTCAGGGTCAGCGACTCATAGCTTGACTGCTTGCGTCAGGATCAGCGACTCATAGCTTGACTGCTTGCGTCAGGGTCAGCGACTCATAGCTTGACTGCTTGCGTCAGGGTCAGCGACTCATAGCTTGACTGCTTGCGTCAGGGTCAGCGACTCATAGCTTGACTGCTTGCGTCAGGGTCAGCGACTCATAGCTTGACTGCTTGCGTCAGGGTCAGCGAATCATAGCTTGACTGCTTGCGTCAGGGTCAGCGACTCATAGCTTGACTGCTTGCGTCAGGGTCAGCGACTCATAGCTTGACTGCTTGCGTCAGGGTCAGCGACTCATAGCTTGACTGCTTGCGTCAGGGTCAGCGAACCAGAGCTGACCAAGACCCTACTTTACCTCCAAGTGGTGGTCCTGGAAACAGGCTGCATCACTGCAGTCTGGCTGAGAGAGTAGGGATCGAAGTGGGAAGGCAAACCCGGTCCCAAAAAAATGCCGTGCTGAAGTCGGATGTGTCGACCGAAAGGCGCAAATATCGCAGCTTTGCTGTAAACGGACACAGCGCAACCAACGTTCTTTTCAGGACGAACGAGGAAGAAGAGGAAGAAGGAAGAAGATCCAAACCTCAGAAATGAGGTATCCGAGGAAGTTGATTGAAGTAACAAGAAGAGACATGGCAACACGTCAAGTCTTAAAAACCCAACTACTGCAGACCCAAGTAGAACAGTCCCAACTAAGATGGTTTGGCCATGTCTGCAGAATGGGAGAAGATCGGCTATCACGACTCAGTACCAGAGTCATATATTCATTTACAGCTGCGTAGACTGGAAGGCTTTGAAACCGGTGCCTCCAATCGGACGATCTAACGGTTGGTAAAATATTGTAAAGTAAGTTTGACTTTGGATAAGCTCAAAGTTCAATATTGTGAAGATTACAAAATTGTCTTCAAGTCTTTCCTAACAAGTCTCACGTCTTAGTGCAAATCTCGTCAAGTCTCAAGCCCCTAACAATAGCGTTGAAGTCTCATCCTGTGTCGAGCCTCAGTTTTGATGCAAAACTGTTTATAGTCACAATCGTGTTTTTTCAAACAGTCACACCAGTCACTACAGATAATAATGAAAGATAATAAACTCTGTTTTAAGCATTGTATTTATTTATAGATTGCTGTCATTTGATTAATTTATATTTGCGCATTTTATTTTAATTTATTTCATCGATTTTAACAAACCCACTTTCGGTTTCTCTGCATGAATGCATTATGAATTAGGGTGGTGAAGCCCCGAGTCGAGTAGTGTCGCTAATTTAAAAAAGAAAAAAAATTGAGTCGAGTCTCGAGGATTTACAAATATCTTGAAGACTTAAAAATTTGACTTGAAAATTATAATTATAATTAGAATTTCAAAACATTCTGTGTACGCATGTAAAAATAAAAAAAAAATGGTAAAGGTAGCCAATAGCATATACTGCGGTATGAGGTGTTAAAGACTTCACTGTTGTCACGGGTTGCCTCCCCTTAGCTCTGCAATAGTGGTCCAACAGTGACCAAAACACAATAATAACTGATGTGGATCTTCAAAGTTGTCTTCCTTCGCACAAGATTACTCTTGGCAGAGTTGTAGGTAGAAGGATAATGATGCTTCTACCTCCAGGTAGTGTTCACAAGATATTCAGAAAAACAAGAACAATGCTGCATTGGCTGAGCACGTTAACTCTAGGATTTGCCGTCAACTTTTGTGAAGGATATGTTACGTTATAATTCGTTAGCTCGTTCAAGCCCCCAGCTGAGTTAATTCAACGAATTTCCTCTTATTATTATTTAGCTCTGTTTACGTGTATTTAAGAAATTGTCTGAGACATACGGATACAACACATTCCAAATGATTAAATCAACTTTAAATTTGTCTTCATACAAGAAAACAAATTTAATAATCAATTAGGTTTTAATAGTTATTAAAAATTGAATAACTCTTTAACAAAATATGGGCCTAACACCATATTCCCAATATGAGTCAATGGGCGTGTAACGGGATCCTTTTTACCTTTGTTAACAAAAATTGGTCATCATCATATGATGTTAATGGGGATTAATATAAGGGGAAGTTTCATTTGGCAGCTTTTATTTGTACACTTAGCTGCTGGGGTTTCTGCACCCGCTGGTGTTTTGGTTCTTCGCAGATAGGAACTGGATTGCTCGCATTCCTGGTCAAGATTATGAGTTGCAGCACGTTCCAAGTAGAATCACGGAGTAACTGCAAAGCTGGTCCTGCGTCTCTAAGACCCGTCTGATGATGGTGTCTAGCGTCGACTTCTGGCCACTTGTACCCTCACATGTTCCAGAAATAGTACCCTCAGCTGGTACCACCAACTAGTATGGCAAAAGAAGAGAAACAAATCCCTCAGAGTATTGAGTTTCCCGACGCATACTTATGTCCCCCCCCCCCCCCCTTTTTAAAATTATTATTAGAAAAACTATCTTTACATTTAAATTGAATAGTTGAAAATATTAACAATATAGGTTTGAATATGTTTACATTTACATCGGTTGAAAAGGTTGTAAACTTTCATTACAGTTAGAGTGAATATGTTTTACATTTACACTGGTTGAAAAGGTTAATAATGTAACAAGTATGTACTTCATTTCTTTTATCATTCCCTCCGTGCTCCATATGGCCCTTGGGACTACCTCTGCTTTTGGTTCTTTATAAGAAACTCGTAAGCAGTCACCAGCCTCGGCAGTGGTGGTTCATGAAATCATTTTATATGCTGAGGTTGCCAGCCTCAAATGACTTGGACATCCACATGCAATTTTCACATATTAATATTCAGATGTCAATATATACGTATTAATTCAAGTGTGAATAATGAGAAAATATAGAATTCAAAATGAGCAACTTATGCCACTCTTTAGGCTCACAGACTGCTGGCTCAGAGAAATAGAGGCACTTGTAAATGCCTCTAACACTTTGTCTGGGGTGTTATAACTTTAGCAATAAGTTCCCACTTTGACCTGTGTTTCAGTTCCCTCAGATGCCGGTTTTCCGTGTTAAAATAGAGGAGTTTTCCTGGGCTGTAAGTCCTCAAGACGCTCAAACAAGGGCCGGTGCGATAAATGAAAGCTGATCTTAGTATTAACTCTGGCAAGGTTTGGTTGTCTTCTTGGCGCGTGGTAGATTTTCACAGTGTTCTAAAGGGGCTAAAGTGTCGGGTTATATTGCACTTGTCTACTTTGTTACGATTTAGGGAGGGTCCAATCAGGAATTTGGTTGTTCCTCTATTTCGAACTCCCGCCACTCGTTTCAAAACTTGAGTGTTTTGTGAAGTAATTCAAATTTTTTCCACATGGAAACTTCTGCACGTTACTTCAAAGGTCATGTCTCCCAAATATGGAATGAAAACATACAATCTTCTTTCGGCATTGTTTTCTCAAATACATCATCTTACTTTCGTCTAAAGTAATGTCTTTGTAACAAGGTGTACAGGAAATGATTATGTCATTCATTTCCGCCTAGTGCATGCCTTAAGTCGATAATTTATCGCTGGGCACTCCTAGGTAAACATGACACGCGGTCACTATACGAAAATTGACCGGTCCCATCTTGGTTTTACCTGCGTCTTAATCTTAGCAAAGCCGAGAAGCGCAAAGCAAACATGATCAATTATCACTGAAGGGGGTGTAAAATTGATAAGAAAATAGTTAACATCTGCTTGATAGCAGACAAAGAAATGGGCGACCACGGGAACTGCAAGTAATTTAGTACACAAAAATGTAACTAAATACTGCCGGAGAGGAAAAGAGATCCACCAAATTGTTATGGGACAACTGTATTTGCTCCAGCTTTATGAGGTGGGTTGACCAATTCCATTTCTCACTGCCCTTTCCTTCCCTGACCTAAAAGCAGAGTCAGGTACCCATTTACAACTGGGTACAATGGGGCGTTAATCTACCAGGTTTCAAATCCGGAACCCGGTAACATTGTCGCGAGTCGCAAGGAGAGTCTAGCGTTCTAACAGCTTTGCAAATCGGACGCTAACCGAGTACGTATGTCATCATCATCAGGTGCCATCTTAACATTGAAGGTCGGCGGCACTGGATCTCCAACGTCTTCTGTCTCTTGTCTTGATTGCGCACACTGATAGACTCTTTCATGTCTCTTGTCTTGATGGTACACTCTGATAGACTCTTTTTTGTCTCTTGTCTTGATGGTTCACTCTGATAGACTCTTTCCTGTCTCTTGTCTTGATGGTACACTCTGATAGACTCTTCCATGTCTCTAGTCATGATCTCGTCTTGATGGTGCACTCTGATAGAATCTTTCCTGTCTCTTGTCTTGATGGTGCACTCTGATAGACTCTTTCCTGTCTCTTGTCTTGATGGTGCACTCTGATAGACTCTTTCCTGTCTCTTGTCTTGATGGTGCACTCTGATAGACTCTTTCCTGTCTCTTGTCTTGATGGTGCACTCTGATAGACTCTATCCTGTCTCTTGTCTTGATGGTACACTCTGATAGACTCTTCCATGTCTCTAGTCATGATCTCGTCTTGATGGTGCACTCTGATTGAATCTTTCCTGTCTCTTGTCTTGATGATTCACTCTGATAGACTCTTTCCTGTCTCTTGTCTTGATGGTACACTCTGATAGACTCTTCCATGTCTCTAGTCATGATCTCGTCTTGATGGTGCACTCTGATAGAATCTTTCCTGTCTCTTGTCTTGATGGTGCACTCTGATAGACTCTTTCCTGTCTCTTGTCTTGATGGTGCACTCTGATAGACTCTTTCCTGTCTCTTGTCTTGATGGTGCACTCTGATAGACTCTTTCCTGTCTCTTGTCTTGATGGTGCACTCTGATAGACTCTATCCTGTCTCTTGTCTTGATGGTACACTCTGATAGACTCTTCCATGTCTCTAGTCATGATCTCGTCTTGTCACTCTGATTGAATCTTTCCTGTCTCTTGTCTTGATGGTGCACTCTGATAGACTCTTTCCTGTCTCTTGTCTTGATGGTGCACTCTGATAGACTCTTTCCTGTCTCTTGTCTTGACGGTGCACTCTGATAGAATCTTTCCTGTCTCTTGTCTTGATGGTGCACTCTGATAGACTCTTTCCTGTCTCTTGTCTTGATGGTGCACTCTGATAGACTCTTTCCTGTCTCTTGTCTTGATGGTGCACTCTGATAGACTCTTTCCTGTCTCTTGTCTTGATGGTGCACTCTGATAGACTCTTTCCTGTCTCTAGTCTTGATGGTGCACTCTGATAGACTCTTTCCTGTCTCTTGTCTTGATGGTGCACTCTGATAGACTCTTTCCTGTCTCTTGTCTTGATGGTGCACTCTGATAGACTCTTTCCTGTCTCTTGTCTTGATGGTGCACTCTGATAGACTCTTTCTTGTCTCTTGTCTTGATGGTGCACTCTGATAGGATCTTTCCTGTCCATCTCTTGTCTTGATGGTGCACTCTGATAGACTCTTTCCTGTCTCTTGTCTTGATGGTGCACTCTGATAGACTCTTTCCTGTCTCTTGTCTTGATGGTGCACTCTGATAGACTCTTTCCTGTCTCTTGTCTTGATGGTGCGCTCTGATAGACTCTTTCCTGTCTCTTGTCTTGATGGTGCGCTCTGATAGACTCTTTCCTGTCTCTTGTCTTGATGGTGCACTCTGATAGACTCTTTCCTGTCTCTTGTCTTGATGGTGCACTCTGATAGACTCTTTCCTGTCTCTTGTCTTGATGGTGCACTCTGATAGACTCTTTCCTGTTCATCTCTTGATATTATCTTCCCACTTAAAGCGCTGACTTCCTCTTCCACGTTTGTCTTCATCTCTGCCTTCGATTATGGACTTCAGCGAAGTGTTGCGTCTATTTACACGTCCAAAATATTTTAGCTGCCTAATTTAGATCTTAATTAATTCTCTTTTCATTGCTAGGTCTTCTATGACCTCTTTATTTGTTCTCTTCTCTATCCATGAGACATGCCCTATTCTTCTATATATCCACATCTCAAGGACCTAAATTCTTTCTTCTAATTGCTTATTCATTGTCCATGTTTCTTCACCATACAGTAATGACGAATATATATTCATCTGTGCTAAGGGTTAAAAAACCATGCCTTTAATTGTAACATCCATTTGACGGGTTAAGACAACAACAAAAAATAAACTTAAAAGTGCCGCATGATTCATTCATCCCTGATGTGTTATCGCGTGGAGTGCTAGTGTTATACCTAATTTCTTGACGAGATCTCTCAAAGACGATGACCCTCGGGCGTACACTTTAAGAAAGGTTAACAACTGAATGAAAGGAAACGGGTCAAATCTTGACCTTTAAGCTACTAGTCTGCGGTATTCCGATAAATGGCTTGGAGTGTTTAACAAATTACAACTCATTGTTGGCCGACAAAATGGTGAAGTGGTCCCTCTGACGTAGTTGGAGAAAAATGAGTCCTTCAGCTAATCTAAGTAGCCATGCAGAATACGTTGATAAATGTGGACTCCTGTTGTCTGCTGACTCAGTGACGGGGCATAGTTTATTGGAACAGTACCGACTAACATGCAAACTTATATATAGTCATTTCTGTCGTAGGTCAAGGGTTATGTAACCACAGGGGTGAATGAGGGTACTAAACATTTAGAGGTAGAAATATGTAAGAAAATACGCTATCTTAGATACTTCTTCTTCTGCTTGTTCCTCTTGTGTTCCCTACGGAGCATGGAGTCACCACGGAAGCTGGTCCCCTTACAGAAAGCCTGCACCAGACATTCACATGCACTTACAGCAGTGGTTTCTGTGGCAATTTGTTTGACATGATGAGGTTGCCAGCCTCATGCCCAACCTCATATAAGTCGCCTTGTACGACATGCATGAAGGTGCAGTAGTCATATTCTTTCTTTGTCTCTTCAGAGACCCCTGGGAACTATACGGGATACATCACTTTAATCATATTAATCACATACTTCACTACTATATATCACATACTTCACTACCATTTATCACATGCTTCAGTACCCATACATCACATCACTGATATATTTCACTAGTATATATCACATACTTCACTACCATACATCACATCACTGATACATTTCACTACTCTGTATTACATACTTCCCTACCATACATAACATCACTGATACATTTCAATACTCTATATCACATACTTCGCTATCATATACCACATCACTGATACATTTCACTACTCTATATCACATACTTCACTACCATACATCACATCACTGATATATTTCACTACTCTATATCACATAATTCACCACCATACATCACGTCAATCTTGGATGCAGCAGACAATAAAAGCTTCTTGAAAACATTTGTCTGAGAATGGGTTTACTACACACAAGACCATGGGTGGGAGAAAACCCCAGACATTATCAAAAGTCAAGATAACATACTTTCCCATTCTGTCGGGCGAAGTCTAGAGCCTAGGCCTAAAGAGCTAGAAAAAAGACGCCTTCACAAATAGGAGCATAAAACGTAAAGGCAGCCCAAAAGGAGAAATCGCAGCAGGGGAGTGAAGTGTTAGAGACTTCACAGAATTGATCAATTGTATTGTAGACAACTCCGCCAGGCCGGTCCCAAGCCCGGCTGAAAAAGGAGGAAGACGGCCTGCATGGAGGCCGTAAGGAGGCAGCCCCTCCACCTTGCAAAGGCACAACAGGCCAGTCATCTGTTTGCTTTAAACTTTTGATTACGAGAACTACAAGAGAGAAAACCGGACTGATTCTAAAGGCGACGAACTGGAACGGACTACGACTTATGGAACTTGGAACACAAGAAGTATAAATGGGAAAGAAGAGGAGCTGGTGGAAGAGATGAGGAAAGCAAAACTATAAATCCTGGCTATAAAGGAAACAAAGAAAAAAGGACAAGGAGTCATGGATCTCGATGGCAACACGCTGCTCTACAGTGGTGTACCCATATCTGGGGGCGTGGGTTGCATTGTGGCCAAAAACCAAAAAGATAGTATCAGGGGATGGAACTTTGTCTTGGAGCGCATTATGGTTGTAAAACTACAAGAAGGAGAAACCATAGTCAACCTGATCATAGTGTATGGGCCAAATGAGGATGAGAGAGCAGAGGTCAAGGAGGAATTCTTCGAGCTGCTTCAAAGTACAGTGGATGATTGCCTAGATGAAATTATCATGCTCGGAGATTTCAATGCCAGAGTTGGAAATGACCATGCTAGATAGGGTGGAGTTATCGGAAGATATGGAGAAGATACTCTCAATGACAATGGAAAGCGACCCCTTAGATTCTGCAGTGAGCAGAATCTGATCGTTACAAACACAAAGTTCCCCCATTAGCGCATTCATGCATACACTAGATGTGAACCAACAAAGAAGGAGAAGTCTGTGATCGACTATGCCATTGTTAGGAGGAGCTAATTCAAATATGTCCGGGATGCTAGAGGTCTGGAGGGGGCCAGAGATTGAAAGTGATCACTACCTGCTTACAATCAAAAGAACAACTGAAAGAGTTGCTCAACCAAGGAACTGCCCAACATCACGCAAGAAACTAAGTAAAAGAACGGGAGAAATGAGCATTAAGACCTACAAGCTGAGAGAGCCAGAAATTAAGACCAGAGATCAGGGGCTTATTGCTGCAGCGGTGAGCAACCCAGAAGAACAACCTGATGACTTGGAAACCCTCAGGCTCAAATTCAAGGACATCATAAAGACAGCTGCTGCAGAAGCATGTGGTGAAGTCCGACTTGGGAACAAGAGAAAGAGGACACCTTGGGGGACAAAGGAAGTCAAAGAGAAAATAAGAGAGAAGAAAATAGCATGGAAACAATACGTAGGAGCTAAAAACACAGCAGGACAAATGGAGAAATATAGAGAATATGTGACACTCAGAACAGAAGTAAAGAACAAGGTGCTAGCAGCAAAACATAAGTCCTGTGAAGAATCTGGAGAAAAGCTAGAAAAAGATGCGCAAGAAAACCAGAAATTGTTCTATAAGACCCTAAAGAACATGAGGAAGGAAAAACAATGCCCTCTGAAATTTATAAAGGAAAAGCAAGGCAAATTGCTTACTGCCCCGAAGGAAGTAATGGAAAGATGGAAAGAATATTTCTCAGAACTCCTGGATGGTGAGCAAGGTCAAGCATCAGAAATGATAACCACTAGCACAGAAGAGAAAACCAATGATGGTGAAGATGACATAAAGATAGAAGAACTGAAGGCAGCACTGGAGAAAATCAAGATGGGCAAAGCAGGAGGGCATGATGGTATAACACCAGAAATGGTTAAGTACATGGGAGCATCAGGCGACCTATTACTCTTAAGGGTCCTACAGGTAGCGTGGTGCAACAAGACCATACCAAAGGATTGGGAGATTGCCATCATAACACCAATTTTCAAAAAGGGTGACATGTGTGAACGGTGGTTTGGTTTTAGTAAAGTAAAAGAGTATAGAAAAGTGGTTTAGGAAATATGAATGGATTTGGATACAGACTGTTTGTCTTAGTTGAAGGGAGATAAAATGAGTGAAGGAATGCTTTGAGAAAAGGGAGGAAACTCCGCATGTTACGGTTGGTAGATAAAGTGTTGAATTTGGGTTAAGTAGATTTAGTGGGTTCTCGATTATGGTTGAGAAAATTAGCATACAATGATTTGGTAGTAAGCTTTAAGAAGTGAGTATGGTGTTCAGTAAAATCATCAAAGGGAGATAAGAAAGAATTAAGTCCCTTGTAGGTTTTAGTGAGCTGAGAAAAAAAAGTACACACGGGAAAATTGGGATGTGTGAACACAGTTTAGGGGGAACGAAAAAATGTTAGAACGGGGACTAGGCAGTTGAGATTGAGACGCGCTAGGCGTAGGTAGAAAAAAGGGTTTTCTCCCAAGTGGAAAAGTTAGATTTGGAACGCGTTCAGCGTAAGACTTGTGTGGGTAAACGCGCTCAGCGTAGGTAGTCAGCAAGAATGTGCTGTGAGTTAAAGAGTGATAGAAACCGCTCAGTACACAATCGACAATGTGGAAACCATAGAGGCATATCCCTTCTCAGTGTCCCTGGTAAAATCTACTCTAGAATCCTAGAGCAGAGACTCCGACGCCTAGCTGAACCACAATTGGATGAGGTCCAGTGCGGATTCTCGTGATATCGCGAGAAGAAAGAAGACATCAGATTAAGCTGGAAGAACAGGTCCTGGAGCAGGTCGACCACTTTGAATACCTTGGAGCTATTATAGACCGAAAGGGAGGCATCAAAGAAGAGTTGGCCACTCGAAAAGCAGCAGCTGGGAGACTTTTTCAGGCCATAAATCGAGGATTCCTCAGCAAGAGAGAGGTTGGTAAGAAAACGAAGATGGCTGTATACCACTCCACCTATGTCCCAGTCTTGACATATGGATGCGAGTCATGGACAATGACCACAACCCACAAAAGACAGATCCAAACCTCAGAAATGATGTATCTGAGGAAGGTGGTTGAAGTAACAAGAAGAGACATGGTCCGCAACCAGACGATACGTCAAGGCCTAAAATCCCACCCCCTGCAGACCCAAGTAGAACAGTCCCAACTAAGATGGTTTGGCCATGTCTGCAGAATGGGAGAAGATCGGATACCACGACAAGCATGGGAAACAAAGAGCCAGGGATCCAGAACCCCATGACGACCCAGAGTCCGCTGGGAGGACAACATTAGACAATCTTTGAAGGACCGAGGACTAGAATGGAACCAGGCCCGGAGGAAGACAGCCGATAGGATAGTCTGGCGCTCTCTCTCCCAAACCTCTACACCTCACGGTTGAAGGGGAACGACTAAGTAAGTAAGTACTGTGGACAGCAGGTTGTGGAGAGACATGATCGCCTGTATATATCTCGTATTGGCATTCAGCCTAGACAAAAGGTATGTCCGTTATATCAGCACGCATATACAAAGATTAAAAAGACCTCGCGGTCTGGAACACGTTTCGAGATTCTATGACATAAGAACGTAGAAGAAAGAACCTAGCAGCCGAATCTTGTCAAAAATTCAGTCCATGACCCAGGTGTCTTAAGACATGAAGAAATGAAACAGACCAGACTATCTCAGAAAGAAAAAAAAATCCCAGTTCGTTGATAAATCACTCATTAGCCGAGCAATTAGTTTAATTTATCTTAATTCTGTGTTTATCTGGCGTTATGTTTATAGTTCTCTTTAATTTCCAGATCTGCAGGTTGTCATTAATAGGACTGCTATAAAAGAAATGTGGCTTTTATTTTATCTGTGTATCATCAGGTATCTCTGTACGTTTAATTTACCGCAACATGAGTGGTGGGGGAGGGGTTTGATTTCACTTTCCGTATTTTCCCCCATGTTCTGTTTATCCTGTGCGGGCATTAACAAGTGCACAAACACCCAGATAAATAAAATAAAGAATATTTCAGACGTTGTATAAGTGCAACAGAGTAGACAGTTTCTTGTGCCCGCTTTACAGATAGTAGCCTTATTACTGCTTTATTCCATCATCATATTTGGCAGAAATTGATCTGAGGTCATAAATCGACATCGTATTGTTTAATCTATAATCCTACACAGTAGCCTAAAGTTAACAGTTTGGATCACCATGCAATATTGCATTTAATGTGATATCTCATTCATTTGTAACTAAAACCCCAAAAACTTTGAATACATTTTTCTCAAAACAAGCAGAAGTGGAGATGGCATACTGCAGGACTTAGGCGATGACAGACGCAGATCAAATAATAAACAAGGAACGTTTCGGTTAAAAAGAAAAGAAATACCCTTTATGTGACATCAAAAATAACCGGTGGGGTGAACTGCAAATGGATCCGCTGTAACCACGGCTTCGTACTTCACAAAGAAACCAACAAGGGGAAATAACAGAATGAACACCTGGTCGACCTGTAAAGATGGCATGAATATTACTCTGCTACCTGTTTCTCAATATCTTCTTCATTTTCGAACATAAACGTGCTTCCTGTCATTTCATTTGCGGCCCTTACGGAGCATGGAACCACCACTGTAACTGGTCACATGACAGAAAGTCTGCACCAATCATTTACATCGTCTTGTAGCGGTTGTTTCTGTGGTAATTTGATTTACGTGACGAGGTTGCCAACCCCATCCGCAACCTCATATTAGTCGCCTTGTACGACATGCTTGAGGAAGCAGTAATCTTAGTCTTTCATTGTCTCAGGGTACATGCTTCATTTATATTCAGACAATATGATAATTGTGAGTGATGATAGTTGTGAGTGATGATAGTTGTGAGTGATAATAGTTGTGAGTGATGATAATTGTGAGTGATGATAGTTGTGAGTGATGATAGTTGTGAGTGATGATAGTTGTGAGTGATGATAATTGTGAGTGATGATAGTTGTGAGTGATGATAGTTGTGAGTGATGATAATTGTGAGTGATGATAGTTGTGAGTGATGATAGTTGTGAGTGATGATAATTGTGAGTGATGATAATTGTGAGTGATGATAGTTGTGAGTGATATTAGTTGTGAGTGATGATAGTTGTGAGTGATGATAATTGTGAGTGATGATAGTTGTGAGTGATGATAGTTGTGAGTGATGATAGTTGTGAGTGATGATAGTTGTGAGTGATGATAGTTGTGAGTGATGATAGTTGTGAGTGATGATAATTGTGAGTGATGATAGTTGTGAGTGATGATAGTTGTGAGTGATGATAATTGTGAGTGATGATAGTTGTGAGTGATGATAATTGTGAGTGATGATAGTTGTGAGTGATGATAGTTGTGAGTGATGATAGTTGTGAGTGATGATAATTGTGAGTGATGATAATTGTGAGTGATGATAGTTGTGAGTGTGAGTGATGATAGTTGTGAGTGATGATAGTTGTGAGTGATGATAGTTGTGAGTGATGATAGTTGTGAGTGATGATAATTGTGAGTGATGATAATTGTGAGTGATGATAGTTGTGAGTGATGATAGTTGTGAGTGATGATAGTTGTGAGTGATGATAATTGTGAGTGATGATAGTTGTGAGTGATGATAATTGTGAGTGATGATAAAGTGATGATAGTTGTGGATGATAGAGTGATGATAATTGTGAGTGATGATAATTGTGAGTGATATTAATTGGTGAGTATGATTTGAGAGATGATGAGTAATTGTGTGTGAGATAGTTTTGATCTGAATTAGGGATAGTTGGGTGAAACAGTTGTGAGTGATGATATTGTGAGTTCTGCCAGTGATATTTGATAAGTGTGAGGCTGAATGATATTCCGCCCGGTGAGTAAGTTATATGAGTTGTGGTGATTTTCCTGATGATAGTGATGTCTTTTGATGTTGTAGTGATGACATGTGAGTACAATGTGGTGAGTGATGATGAGGAGGTGGGATAGAGAGTGAGAGAGTGATGAACGAACGAACTGAGTTCTTGTTTTTTCAAAGGCCAAAAAGTTAATGGTTACAATGAGATTCTCCAATTTCTGAGGGAGGAAATTAGAAACAGACGACGCCAGGATATTCCGCCCGGTAAGTTATAAGTGTATTTTCCTGTTGTCTGTCTTTTCAGTTTAAACATGCTACAATGAGAATGAGGAAGGGGAGAGAGAGAACGAACGAACGAACTTTATTTTCAAAGGAGAGAGAGCGAGAAAAGAGGGAGGGAAGGAGAGAACGAACTAACGAAAATCTGTATTTGTATAAAGTTATAGTAGATTCTTCAAAATTCTAAGACCACTGTAAATAAATAAAGTCACTATCTAGATTGTGCTGACGGACCTTACCCTTCAGTCCCATAACCGTCTTCAGATGTAAGACAATCTGAAAGTGCTGGATGATAGGTTACAGCTATTGGATCGGAAAATACTACGGAAAGAACGATGAAGGGTTAAGCGAATAAATGTAGCACATGTCCCTGAAACCACCACTAGAACTATCATGTTATGGACTCCAAGGCGGAGAACTGTGGAGGCAGAGGTGCACAGCAGGAACCAGCGCTGGGGCACCACATGAATGATGGCTGCCAGAGGAGACAGTTTGCCCTACAAGACGCCACCGGGCGTGATGGTCACTGACTGCTTTGTTAGTCAGCAGCCAAAGACTAAAGAATAAGATGATGATAGGCAGAGTTCAGTTGGTCAAACATCCCTACAAGATATGAATTCATACACATATCTTGGTATCAATAAAGACAACGTTTAAGAAACAGACAGTGATATCAGAATAGGATAACAAAGGGGCCAGAGGAGCTTCTGCTGCATTAGGAAATATAGGAACTCGGATGAAATCAAGTCCAGCCCAAATATAAGAACCTTCAGCTTAAATGTCAAGGCATTTCCAACGTGTAGCTCTCAACCATGGACAACAACAAACAATGACAACCAAGAAGTCACATCATCATCATCTGTTGCCATCTCCACATCGAAGGTGGGCTGTAATGCATCTCCAACGTCTTCTGTCTCTTGTCTTGGTGGTGCACTCTGATAGACTCTTTACTGTCCATCTCTTGATGTTATCTTCCCAATTACAGCGCTGTCTTCCTCTTGCACGTTTGCCTTCAACTCTTTTTTCTGTTATGATCTTCATTATGGAGTTATGTCTTTTTACATGGTCAAAATAATTTAACTGTCTAGTATGGATCTCCTTCATTAATTTTCGTTTCATTGTTAGATTTTCTAGAACTTTTTTATCATGAGACCTGCCCCATTCGTCTATATATCCACATCTCACATGCATCAATTCTTCACTCTAGTTGCTAGTTCGTTGTCCATGTTTCTTATATATATTAGTTATTTGAATTAACGATCGCTTATTAGAGAACGACGCTGCAATCGGTGAATCATCTGTTAAGACTGCTGGAATTTGGCATCAAATATAGTCCGTTCGGAAATTCGTGCCCACAGAAAGCGTCAATTTTCTCCAAAACAGTAATGGGCTATGAGAGGATGTATAGGGCGTGTATACAACCAGCGTGCTACAGGAACAATTAGCATTCATACCTTTCGACATTTGCTGAGGGAGACTGAGCACCTATGGGTTTGCCCGGAGTGCAATGACGCCAGTTATGATCAACAATAATAACAATAACTATTTAAACTGAAAAAAAGAAGTTACAGACTTTCACAAATAGGTGATTGCGCAGAATTAAATATTAAAATAGTAAGTCAAGGTCACCAATGTTCAGGTGAGAGAAAGAATCAGACGATTGCCAATGAAAAAAAGGTAAGAAAAGCTAGGTAAAGGATCCGAATACAAGCCCATTGAGGCATATTGGGAATATGGCGTTACGCCCATATTTTCTTGACCATCGGCACACTAGGGAAGAGGTGAGAAAAAGAGGTCGGCGTTGGATTGAATGCACTTGGAGAAAACCTGTTGATAGCATTACAATACAGTCCTTGTTCAGGGAAAGAGAGATAGAGATAGGCCTAAATAACACAAGGGGAAGGTATTTAGAGACAGACGTGAAGGGGATATAAACACGTAGAAAAAACATTGGACTGTGGCACAGGACAGAAATGAAAGAGATCATTAAACAGTACCAGACCTACTGGTCTTTTATATTTGGACATGTGCCCTAATATAACCAGCTAGGTTGAACGGGACGTGCCTCGCCAAAACGAGGCAAAATTCTATTTTTTTTTTAAAGGAATGAAAGCACATGCAAGGTCTCTTCTTCTTCTCCTTCTTCTTCTCTTTTCTTCTTCTTCTTCTTCTACATCTACTTCTTCTTCATCGCCGTCGTTGTTCGCTCTCATACAACCACATCTATCTCTCTTATAAAGCTGTAAGTCCGTCTCAGTCTTCTGTCATTATCATACAGTTTCTCCCTCAACCGGGTTGAAGAAGGCCACGCCTGCCACCCAGCCCCTCTCATGGAGCCAACAGTTTTGGAGGACATGTTCAACTATCTGTTTGTCCTCCTCACATGGACACATATCTGTTTGTCCTCCCCACATGGACACATATCTGTTTGTCCTCCCCACATGGACACATATCTGTTTGTCCTCCCCACATGGACACATATCTGTTTGTCCTCCCCACATGGACACATATCTGTTTGTCCTCCCCATATGGACACATATATGTTTGTCCTCCCCACATGGACACATATCTGTTTGTCCTCCTCACATGGACACATTGACACATGGGCACATGGACACAGGGGCACATGGACACAGGGGCACATATCTGTCTGTCTTATTTTCAATTTGTTGTACAGATTGTAACTGAGTCTGCAATGGCCGGTCCTTAGTCTGAAAATTATCACTTGATCTCTTCTTGGTAATTGTTGCGGTTCTTTTAAGTTAATTATCTGATGAGTAATACTTCTTGATCACTCTAGCCAAGTCCCAATAGAGGTATGTTACTGGACCACACATACAACCAGTCTCCACCAACGATATAGTCTCCAAAAGGCCAGGTTGGACAAATGAACGCTGAATTTATTCACACATAAGTTGCTCCGTACATTTAAGCAGAAAAACCGTATTATCCTTTGGCAGTATATAGATATATAATCAGTCAGCAGTAGCTCAGTAATGTCTGTAGATAAACGCTGTCCTCGACAGGTGTCCACAATTTTAATGTACTCACGTTCTTTACAGAATCATCTTCATTTCTTTCATACAAGAAACTAGTCTTACCACATGGAGGTATATGGTGCTAATGATGGAACAACATAATGAAGATCTAGTGAAACCACATAATTCTCAGGAGCTTATAACACACACGTAAACCTGCCTTGAAGATCACACAGAAAAGACCCAGAAAGATCCTTCACTTCTGCTAACATCGACCGTAGACTTTTGCTACTCGGCCCAAAAGACAATGACGTACTTCCTATAACCAATGGTCACCGGTCATAAACAAATATGACTCCTTGTCGAACAGATTTGATATCGACAGACATGTTATGAGTTTTACTCATAACAGTAATGTATAGTGGAGTTCTGCCGTATCGGACTGGGGTGTTCGTTCTGCCAATTTTTCGCTATAGTTATTTCTGATTATTGCTTTTATCTCTTCATATGTGGCTCTGTCTTCTTTTTGGATTCTCCGTACTTCTTCTTTGGCAAGTTTATCTGCCTTCTTCTTCTTCTTCTGCGTTCGTCCTAAAAAAGAACGTTGGTTACGTTGTGTCGCCGTTTACAGCAAAGCTGCGATATCTACGCCTTTCGGCCCGGCACATCAGTTTTCGGCATGACATTTTTGGGACCGGGTTAGCCTTCCCTCTTCGATCCCTACTCTCTCAGCCAGACTGCAGTGATGCAGCCTGTTTCCAGGTGGAGGTGGAGTAGGGTCTTGGTCAGCTCTTGTTCGCTGACCCTGACGCAAGCAGTCTAGCTATGGGTCGCTTACTGCATTCCTTACTTTTGATGCGTCTTCGGTCCCATCTGCCTTCTTATTTCTATATGTTTTGAGCACGAATCCACTATACTTTTATTTGTTTGAATTCTTAGCTGGTTTTCATTAGTACTTCAACCAGGCACTGTCCCTGACATCCTTGGCAATAGGTATCACATCTGTAAACACAATGCTGCTTAAATATTAGGAGAGATACTTGTGAGCATTACAAGGCAGACTTCGCTCTGGAATCCCCAGGGTGAGAGACGCAGAGGTAAACTGAAAAAACACACGGAGAAGATGATCGGAGAGAGAACTGAAAAATTATGAAGAGGACATGGAAAGAACTTGAGCTGATGGCACGTGACAGGAGCAATTTGTATACCTTTATTGAAGGTACCAGGAGGGTAATGAATGAATACGTGTAATCTAATGGTATATGTACACCATTAGTTCGGCCCCGTCTGTAACGTATTTCTTCCCATTTCATGCTCTTTACAAATGTATTATTATCTATTCCTTTTCTTAACTGACAGTTATAATTTATTTATTGCACGGATTGAAATGGCACGTAAAGGGGAGGCAAGCATGAAAACCAAAAATCACGGCTATATTCGCGAGATAAGCCAGAACTCAAGGGCGTTAACCGGATGGAGACGCCGTTCCTCGCACGTCCACCCAGACCGTTTTCAAATTATTTCGACACTTTGTCTTCATAGCCGTCACGATATTTACGGGGGGGGGGGGGGGGGGGGGGGGGGGGGGGGGGGGGGGGGGGAGGGGGGGGGGGGGGGGGGGGGAATTAAAAAGACAGTTTTCAGTTTTATTGCCTGAAATAATTTCGGTCAAAAAAATTTACGACTAGAAGTTAATCATTACGATTCAATTTATAGACGCAGACAGAAGTAAACTTACCGCGGGGTCAAGGATTTACGAAAAGAATCCCAACTTGCAAGCCATTTAGACCACTTTTGAAGTATATCCTGAATGTAATTTATTTGTAGCAACAATGATAACCAGAAGTTACCAAACTTGGTGAATTCGTGCTTTCTTAGAACCAGGACCAAGCTGGCAAGCCAGGATCCTTCCTTTGTCCCGTAACCTAGGTGACCGTCCATGTTTATTACACTCGTCTATGCGCTGTACTTTGTTTCCACTAGCGTTGCCACTCGTAGGTGGATTCACTTGATCTAGGTTTTTTGGTCCCGTGTAGGTGTCATTTTCTATCATTAGTTGAAGAACGCTACCTAGATTTCGCTCACAATTGGCCAAAATAGACACAAATCGGCCAAAGTAGTCAAAAAATCGCCCTAAATACCCAAGTCTCTGATATCTAGGGTTTTTTTTTTTTTTCAAAATTGAGAGTGGCAACACTGGTTTGCACCATTTTAGTGCCAGTGTCTATTTCTCTGCAGAAGTGTTTCACGTGCATCTTTAAATAGTATCTGTCAAAAGTGTCGCAGAATATAAGGATTGAAATGGCATGACAAGATCTTCTTCTTCAAGTACCATGCCTGGTGGTTTGAGCGATCATGTCTCATCCCAACTTCCGGTCCCTAGTACCATTTATCAATTTTGCTGTTGACGTCTTTCCGGTTCATGATGTCAAGGCCTCCGGCAACTTCTCTCTTTGTCAACCTCTGTCTACTTTTCCTTCAAATGTTCCTGTTGTTACGATATATTCCAGCTTTATTCTCCTCATAACATGCCCACGTTTTTGCTTCAAATGTTCCTGTTGTTACGATATACAAGGTATTCTAGCTTTATTCTCCTCATAACATGCCCACGTTTTTGCTTCAAATGATCCTGTTGTTACGATATATTCCAGCTTTATTCTCCTCATAACATGCCCAAGTTTTTGCTTCAAATGTTCCTGTTGTTACGATATATTCCAGCTTTATTCTCCTCATAACATGCCCAAGTTTTTGCTTCACTCAGTGTGTATATCTTTTACCAAAGAAAAAAAAAAACTTCGTATCACCTCTGTCACTATTCATCAGTCAGGGAGTTTTTATGTCTAAATTATCTTACACATCAGAGAAAAATGGGTCAAATATCCTCCCTAAGTCTGCAGACAGTAAATTTTAGTCCCACAACAGTTCTGAATATTTGCTTGAGTTATGGACTTGACAGACCAAGGTAGTCGGATCTTATCGTTTCCCGACTGGTCTAAGAGACGACAGCCCAGGGAGATAGTAACGGCTATAGTTCTACGTTGAACTGAACGGAAAGGATGCTGATTGATGATACACGATCTGGCTCTTGGAAGCCACCCGCAAACTTCGTGAGGAGTGTGAAAAAATACGACTTAGGTGGGGTACTAATTTATGATACAGGGTGTTGCTGGCGGAGATTACAATCTGATGTAGTACCTAGTGTCTGGACATCCCTCCATTTGAGTTCCGTGTTGATGACAAGATAAAGGAAGATCGCATTTCGTCACAACGTTTTTAGCGGTTTTCATCACTCTCGTTGCTTCCGTTGTTAAAACTATCAAAGCCATATTACAGTTAACATAATCGTAGTTTCAATCAGACACTGTGATAGTTGTCATTACGGCTCACATTACTAAACCACAGCTACTACAGTAGTTACCATCACTATCACAGCAACCACCACTATAATAACCTTCACTAGCACTGTAACCATCACATAATCACTATCACTATAACCATCACATAATCACTATCACCATAACCATTATACAATCACTATCACCACAACCAGCACAACGATCACTATCGCCACAACCAACACAATAATCAATATCAGCAAAATCACCACAACAATCATTATTAACACAATCATCACAAAGTCACTTACACCAGAATCCTCGCAACAATCACTATCAAAACAATCATCACAAAGTTATTATGGCCACAGTCGTCTCAACAATCACTATTAACGCAATCATCAGAAAGTCATTATCACCACAATCGTCGCAACAATAATTATCAACGCAATCATCACAACTGTCACTACAATCGTGGCAACAATCATTATCAACACAATCATCACAAAGTCACTATCACCACAATCGTCACAACAATCATTATCAACACAATCATCACAAAGTCACTTACACCGCAATCGTCGCAACAATCATTATCAACACAATCACCACAAATTCACTATCACTACAATCGTCGAAACAATCATTATCAACACAATCATCACAAAGTCACTGTCACCACAATCGTCGCAACAATCATTATCAACACAATCATCACAAAGTCACTGTCACCACAACCAACACAATAACCATTATCACCACAATCACTATGACCACTACCATCACAATACTTACTATCAGAACAACAATTTCAATAACTACTGGCACTCCAACCACCACAATCAGTACCATTACCATTATAGCCACCATCACTATCATCACAGCCGTCATAACAATCGCTATCACCACAACCATCACAACAATCACTATCACCACAACCATCGCAACAATCACTATCACAACAATCATCACAACAATCACTATCACCACAACAATCACTATCACCACAACCATCGCAACAATCACTATCACCACAACCATCACAACAATCACTATCACCACAACCATCACAACAATCACTATCACCACAACCATCACAATAATTAGTCTCACCACAACCATTTCAATAACTACTATCACCCCAACCACCACAATCACAACCATTACCATTAAAGCCACCATCACTGTCACAACAACCACTACAATATTCACTATCGTCACCGTAAGAAGCCAATTTTTTTCTTCAGGCGCCGTAAAAAAAAACAATAACCAGCCAATCGAATAATTGAAGAAATAACCGATATAAGTGCTATTTGTATAGCTTGGAAATCCTACCTACTTAGTCATTCCTCTCCTACTCTGGAGTGTAGAGGTTTGCCATATCTGCTGTCCTCCTCCTGGCCTGGTTCCAATCTAGTCCTTGGTCCTTCAGAGATTGTTTAATGTTGTCCTCCCAGCGAACTCTGGAACGCCCTGGAGGACTGGATTCCTGGCTCTTGGTTTCCCATATTTGTCGTGGTAGCCGATCTCCTTCCATTCTGCAGACATGGCCAAACCATCGTAGTTGTGACTGTTCTACTTGGGTGTGTAGGCGCTGGGTTTTGAGGCCATGATGTATCGTCTGGTTGCGGACTATGTCTCTTGTTGTTATTACAACCACCTTCCTCAGATACATCATTTCTGAGATTTGGAGGTGCCTTTTGTGTGTTGTAGTCATGCCCATGACTCACATCCATAATTCAATACTGGAGCATAGGTATCGTCTGGTTGCAGACCATACAATATTTTATTATCCAGCGTGAATAAAAGGAAAAGTTAGCGAGAGGAACAAATAAATGAACAAAGTTATACAAAAATTTGTGGGAACCAATCCCCCCATGAGCTCAGATGAGACCCGGGGCATTTGACATTGTGAGGCCCTTTTATTGCTTGGGAAGAGTAATAACAATATTTTATTCTAAAGCAAGGCATATGTCATAAAATTAACCATGATACAACGTTAAAATATCTCCAATGATACAACGTAGGGATAAAAACTAATGCGTAAGCTACTAGAATACATGATCGCCCACGCCGCGGGTCATCACCCGCCATGGAAATTAAATTGTTAGACGTGAAGGCAAAACGTTACCCTTGGAACGGGATGAGAACGGAGTTCAAAAGGGAAAAAATATGACTGAACGCGTGCTTGAAACTAGCAAGGCTAAAAGACGCAATTGGTGGGGAAAGGAGGAAAAGTCACGTCCCCAAGTTGACACAAGGTAAAGAAATCGACAAAAGGGACCTTAGCTATTATACGCAACAGTCATTTCTTGGACGCTTTTGCGATAACTTAGTCCGTTTATTTGAATTCAGCGGCAAAAGCAGTACAGAAGATGCTAGAAATAATTCGAAAAACCAACTAACCTTGAAAAGTAACTTTTTCTTAATAATGATGTTAGGAATATAAAACCTAGCTGGCCGGATGGCCCATCTTGAGCAGTGAAATAATATGCTTTCATTTATACAGACGGATAGATAATAAGAAAGATATTGACAAAAGACTGTGTTGTTCATATCAGCGAGCGTCTGCATTGAAACAAAAATGTCCCTAATTTTCAAAAAAACTGTAGCCTTGAGACTCAAGTGCTAAAATCTAGTTGGAATGAAAGAGACGGGATGGGATGGTGAACTGTGGCTAAAAATAACTTTAAAGGCAAAATTGTGTAGGGGAAGGCGGAGTTGGTTCAAAAAAACAAGTGTGTTTTTTGTGAAACGCAAGTAGAGACAGACGGACCAACAGACAAATATGCATACTTGACTGAGGTATGACTGAAATGACTTTTTGGTAGGAGGTTTGAATTTGAAAGGAAAAAAGGCGGTGATTGGCCATAGATGAATATATTATCGGCGCTCAGACGCGCATTTTTGCCATTCGTTATAAGTTGTCCTAGTAGACACAGTGAATTATTTAGTGGTGTAATTCCCAGAAGCTAATTGAAATATTTAGAGGGACGCCATACTAAAGCCAGCAGCTCAGCTGAGTTTTGCTAGCAATTAACTGTGTTCTATATTCATAATTCTGGTAAGACTGAAATTATTTCTTTGTATATTTTAATATTTGTTTAATGTTTCGAGTGATTTGATACTGCCATATCAAAATCTATCCCTTACAACAAGTAAGGATTCGCTTTAGACCCCCCGCCCCAGTTCAGGGTCTAGAGGCAAATAAAATACATAAACTCCAGCAAGGATTATGAAAGACAGATCAAGTGTTGAGATCAGTGGAACATATCACCTATCCTATTCTATGGCAGGAAGCTAATGAACATATTTCAGAATATGTAGTCTGGGAGAACTTATCCTATGTGAAACCAACTTGGTAAGATGTGTTGTATGGTCAAAAAGATCTGACCCGTCTATGTGGTGTTGTTGTTGTGTGTAGTGTTGTGTCCAGAAATGGTTTAGAGGATGGAATTCTGACACATGACCAATACTTTATTGCAGAACTGTGAGTTTTTTTATTTGGCACCAATGTGGTGTCAAATGTGATGTTGAATATTACAAGAGTGGACCCGTGCAGTTTATATCTTGGCAGAGCAGCCGTATATTGCCCCCAAGCACGGAGAGGTGGGGCCACCATATTCCAGCACCAGAACTACTCATTCAAGATACGTGAGCGTCTGGCCTGCTGGAGATTCACAAACTCATTTTCTAACACACCAATTATATTTCCATCAATAAATGGACCATGTTAGTAACCATAGACAGGGAGTGATGAGGCCACCCCAACAGCACATCCATAAATCGTTCTCCCATATAGATTACAACTAAAAACAGTAGTAATATTAACTAGTATTGTAAAATACATATGTACACTCCTTTCATTTATTATGCCATATCTTCATGCATTTCATTAATAATTGCAAAACCTTTCATATGTTCTGACCAAAATAAAACCTTGATTCAGAACAAATAAACTAAAGAAAATTCATTATCAAAAATTTTACACAACTTGAGTTAGTTCAGTGTGTTATAACATCTTCTTAATATTATTAGAATTGTTAAATATCTGTGTGTGTGTATGTAAACTACCACAACACATTACATATCATACCCTAGAATTTTAACGTAGCCACATTCATTAGAAAAAAAAAAGATAGATGTGAGGTCGTAGTGGTAGCAAGAAGGGCCTTCTGACAATTCACAGCTACATTTATCTCAGGAGCCTTCACAGCTGACCTCATGCATCACATTAAGTAATATCACAATCATACAATACCATCAATCCACTACAGCATAGAACAACGGCTGAAGTGAACTTTGAGCCGAGGCGTGGCCCAAAATGTCCTCTAGTAGGGACTGGTAGGAAACATCAAAAGAACTGGTTTTCAACAGCGCTAATTGAACAGTATTTTTTTCTAGTTATGAAATGAACCTTTAGCCGGGTAAACAAATAAATAGACCTTGAAAGGAATAACTAGCGCACGCAGCATGGAAACATGAGCAAGTAACACTCTTGTAAAGGTAAAGGTGGTCCTTTTGCCGAAACTGCCGTAGTGAGTGAAGTGTTAAAGACTTTACTCTACTAGGTCCAGCTTTATGAGCTTGGTTCCTCTATACCTTGGCTTTCTCTTAATCAAAAGCAGAGTCAGGTATCCATTTACAGTTGTGGGCGTAACGCTTCCAGGTATCGATCACGGCACGCGGTAATTGTGCCACGAGAGGAAAGCGTTCTGACCACTTAGCCAAGACCAGTATTGTAGTCGTCTGTAAGGTGGCAGCTTTATTCGTGGCGGCATGAGAAAACTATCCGGTGACCGAATCAGCTTTCAAAACATGTGTTAATCTTAAGTTACCACTGCAGTTTCTGTTACCAACTTGCATTCCTCTACCAATTGCTTTACCGCTTATTCCTGACCGCAAGGTCTTTAATATTTGAAGATGCGCTCTAATATAATTGGCGGACACAGTGTCTAGGTTAAGAGAGCCGCGCCTCACCAAAAGGCGGCAAAATTTAAATATAAAAAAAATTACGGTCTATGTCTTGCGTCAGATGGCCTACACTGGTGAGTACGAAAGTCGTGAAGGAGATCGCGTCTATAATTAGCCTGGTTAGTTCCCTGGTCTTCTTCTTCTTCTTCTTGCGATCGCATCTTTGATGATTACACCGTCAGACGAGTTCTCATGATGAATTCGACTGTTGTTTGAAGTTCCTCTTTAACTCCATATAGCTTTGAGTTTAGTGTTGAGTTATTGGGCCAGTATATCTTTCTTAACTGGTCATACAGAGGACAGTCCTGTAGAACATGCTCAGCCGTTTGTTCGTTTAATCCACATGTGCACAGTGGTGAAGCAGACAATCGTAGCTTGTGCATGTGTTTATTCAGTTTGTTATGCCCTGTCCTGAGTCGAAAAATAGTTATCTGTCCCTGCCGGTCGAGAGTGTGATAGTCGTCTTTGGGTTGGTTCTGTTCTCTTCTGATAGTCTGGATAGCTCTCTTTTTCTCAAAGTATGTGACTTCATTATCTTCTTGTTCACATTCTCCTCCCTTTTTTGCAAGTTTATCTGCCTTTTCATTTCCGGGTACACCACAATGAGATGGTACCCACTGAAGTATGGTTCTCTTTTTGGCAGCTACCTTGTTTAGTTCATTTCTCAGATGCGGGAGTTTACCACCCTTGAGAGCTTGCAGGACAGACAGTGCATCTGTGAGGATGACTACCTGGTGGCAGTCAGAGTTGGTGTTATAAATCATATTTGCAGCTTGCTCTAGAGCTTGAACCTCAGCTGTATAGTTGGAACAGAATTTACCAGTGGGAATGTGCCTAGTCTCATAGTGATTGTCAGGATATGAGATAAAGATACCGGCACCTCCATTCCTAACAGCATTAGTTGCTGATCCATCTGTATAGGCATGTATCCATGATTGATCGGGATAGCTTTCTTGGATCATACTCAATGTAGCAGTTCGTTTTTGCAGATCATTATACTCACATCCACTTGTGAGACCACTGACTGATGTATTAATTTGGAGGGCACTGCTGGCCTGCTCCCATGGTACAGGGTATAGGGTGGGCTTCAGTGGTGTTGTCTTCATGGATAGGTCTTCTTGATGCTGTCTTATAAGTCTTTTTCCCCGATGCACAAAGCTGCTACGCTTTAGACGTCCCAATGCCAGATCATCTAGTCTTGCCTTCATTGGGTGCATTGGCATACTGTTGTACTTTTCCATCTGGATCATGGTTTTTGTGTCTCTTCTATGGGACAATATCTGTAATCCAGCAACCTTCTGCATCTCTGTTATTGGTGTAGTTTTCATGGCTCCTGTAATGAGCCTGAGAGCTTGATTTTGCACCTTGTCCAAAGACTGCAGATGTGAGTTAGCAGCTGATGACCATGCTGCTGAGCTAAACTCTAAGTGTGGTCTTATTACTCCATTATAAATCTTCTTTAGATTTCGTTCATTTGCTCCCCAGTTGGTATCTGCTAATTTTCTGAGTATGCCTAGTCGTCTTCGGGCCTTTCCTTCTGCATTTTCAATATGCTTATTCCATGTAAGCCTTTGGTCAAATGTCACCCCAAGATAGGTGGGGTAGCTTTCTTCCTTGATCACGGTTGTCCCTAGGTGTATGTTAGCTGATTTGTCCTTGGGGGCGAGGGAGAACAGTGTTGTGGAGGTTTTGTCTGTGTTTATTGTGATAAGCCATTTCTCTGCCCATGACACTAGCATGTCTGCTGCCCGCTGCATTCTATAATTTGCTGTGGTGACATTTTCATCAGCGCACCAGAGTACTAGGTCATCTGCATATAAGGCAGCTTTCACTCCTGCAGGGAGATCTTTCACCAGGTCATTTATGTAAACAAGGAAGAGTGTTGGGGAAATTACTCCTCCTTGAGGTACCCCCTGATGGAGCAACACTTTTCTGCTCTGCAGACCGTCAAGAGTGACTCTAGTTCTCCTGTTATGCAAGTATGACTGGATCCATTTCATCATGTTGCCTTGGATTCCACTTCTCCTAAGTTTTGCAATGAGGCCATCTTTCCACACCTTGTCAAAGGCCTGCTTGAAGTCGACCCAGATCGTTAGGACCTTTTTCTTCTCCTGGAAGGCATCTTCTATTGCTTGAGACAAGTAAGTAACTTGGTCTTCTATACTGTAGCATTCTCTAAATCCAGCTTGTTCCGGCACCAGGATCTGCTCAGACTCTAAATACCATTTCAATCTGTGGTTGACTATTCGTTCCATAGTCTTCCCAACACAGCTTGTGAGACTGATTGGCCGGTAACTTGCAGCCTCGGTCTTACATTTCCCTTTCTTTAGTATGGGTATTGTGATGGCTTCTCTCCATACTTGGGGTACCATTCCTTTCAACCAGCTGTGGTTGAATATCTCAAGCAGTTTTGTCTTTGCTGCTGAGCTCAGATTTACTAGCATTTCGTTGCTGATTTTGTCTGGGCCGGGTGACTTTTGAAACTTAAGCTTGGAAATAGCCTTCTGTAGTTCTCCTAGTGTGATGGGTTCCCTCATTGGGGCAGGAGTATCTGTCTGTCCCATGGTTGCCAGTATTTCTTTTCTTATCTCTCTCTCTGATGGTCTATGTTAATGGGTAAGTTGCTTTCTGAACTGTATCTTCTAGCAAACAAGTCTGCAGCTTGTTTTCCTCTGAAAAGTTTGCCACCTTCATCCAATGTGATAGTCTGTCTTGGTGAGGAACGCTCTTCATTTAGAGACTTGACTAATCTCCAAAGTTTCCTGCCGTCTTTCTCAAGGTTCAGCGATGCCGTTTTAGTTCTCCAGCTTTTCCGTTTTTCTTCTAGCTTTGTTCTCTGAAACTCTGCTACAGCCTTTTTCCATTTGTTGTGAGTTTCAAGTGAAGGCTGAGACTCTGCGTCCTTTCTAGCCCTGTCCATAGCTTCCTGGCGTTCTTGGAGTGTGCTGGACCAGTATGGTATGTAGTTACGCCGGCATCCTTTGGGAATGGTTTCTTTTGCAGCTTGTAATATGCATCTGTTGAAGTCTTTTACCACTTCATTAATGTCTCTGTTCTGTACCTTGAGGGTAGACAGCAGCGTGTTCACCTGATGCCTGAATAAACCCCAGTTGGCTTTTTTGTAGTTCCATCTTGTAATGGCTGGGCCTGTACTGAGAGTTACACTCTGGACAGTAAGAAAGATTGGGCGATGGTCGCTTCCCCCTAGTTGGTCTCCTACTTCTCTACTAATAGATCCAGCTATATCTGGTGTGGAGAAGGCAAGATCTGGTGTTGAAGTTTTGTGCCATCCTCTGGAGTAGAAGGTAGGAGTATCTGTGGCATTATTGACTAGGATTAGGGAGTGATCATCTTGCCACGTTTCAACCTCTTCACCTCTGTGATCCAGATGGTTATAGCCCCAGCTCTGGGAGTGGCTATTAAAGTCTCCAACTGCTATAAAGTTGGTGGCTGGTACATGTATAGAGCTGAGACTCAGGGGTTTGTTGTTCGGACAGTAATAGTTCAGGAGTTCTATTTCCATCTTGTCTACCTTTATCTGCAACAGCTGATATTCTGCTCCATCCATGAAGGTTTTCCTTTCGTGTGCAGGAATGTTATTCCTTACAAGAGTAAGTACTCCTCCTTTTCGTCTATCTTTTCTGTCGGATCTGAAGCATTGATATCCCCTTATTTTAAAGGTTTGATCTGCTTTCAAGTGAGTCTCTTGGATACAGCAAACACTGACTTGCTTCTCATACAAGATGTTTTCCAGCTCTGTCTTTTTGCTGTATCCAGCCTGCGTGCTGTTCACTCCCTCTGCATTCCAATCATCATGACAAGTGGCACTCTGGGTTTCTCTTTTTCTGTTTTGTTTTGGTTAGTAGTTCTCCTCCGCCGTCTGCTGACTCCACAAGACGGTCTAGAGGGTCCTCCAGTAGCTGAGGGTGGGCTCTGTCGAGGCTCAGAGCCCGGCACTGCACCTGCCTGGTGGAGCTCCACAGGGCGAGCACCAGTACGAGATTTATTTGACGGTGTACTCTCCATAGAAAAAAAAGCGAGTTGCGTGATACTGTGGTTTCCGGTGCGCCTTCTGGCCCAGTATCTACGACTTTAGCACCTGTTCAACGGGAGAGTGGGCTCATCCCTAATCTGTTTATGTTCCCAGTAGTAGACTATTCGCAAGCAGCCTGGGGGTGTCCCTGCTCTGCGCGGACCTTGTTTACCGAGGCGGCGTCCGAGCTCGTATGGTGAAAATATGGTTGCATTATCTTCAAAAATAGACCTGTCTTTCCCGTGGCTTTTCTGCCATCCTGCAACTTTGAGTTAGGGAGTTCTGAGCTCCATTATCTTTCCCAAGCATTTTATCCTGGCCTGGCACGCATGCAGAGGACCCCACTTCTGGTTCTAAGTTAGCAGTTGGGGATAGATGGGGTGGCACACTGTGCATTCCCCGTCATCCAGGGGGGCTCTCCATCTATGCAGAGCTTGCACAATGCTGTGCTCTGGTTCTGGGCTCTCCCAAGGAATCCTCACGTCCTGCACAGAGCCACTTCCAGATACCTACCACCTGCCATCCCTCCACTGTAGAATCTCCTGCATGCGGCCATCCAGTCAAGAGCCAGTATTAAGTCTGGTGCCCATGTGATCCCCCCAAGCCTAGTGTGAAATGCTGGTTCTCAACATGCTTCAACACAGGGGGGATTGTGATGCTCAGCCATCTCTCTCAACTCTGCACCGATAAGTGACATCGGGGACTTAACTGTACCTCAGTACTGGGAGGCTCCGTTTCCGGGTACACCACACACAGCCAATTGAGGAACGGTCGTCGTGGGCGTAGTTCCCTGGTCTGTATTTCACAGTTGTAAGTAGTATCTTGATAAGAACTACAGTCAAGAAGGTACTTTTGTTGGACTTGTGTCTAGTCACGATTCACTAACGCAGCGGGGAAATATGGCCATTCGGATTGTCCCTGGTTCTTCTTCTTCTTCTTCCTCGTTCGTCCTGAAAAGGACGTTGGTTGCGCTGTGTCCGTTTATAGCGAAGCTGTGGTATTTGCGCCTTTCGGCCGACACATCCGACTTCCGCACGGCATTTTTTGGGACCGGGTTTGCCTTCCCTCTTCGATCCCTACTCCTCAGCTAGACTACAGTGATGCAGCCTGTTTCCAGGACCACCACGTGGAGGTGAAGTAGGGTCTTGGTCAGCTCTGGTTCGCTGACCCTGACGCAGGCAGTCAAGCTATGGGTCGCTAACTGCATTCCACACTTTTGATGCGTCTTGGGTCCCTTCCCTGGTTCGATTCCCCGATAAGAGCCTATGACTTCTGTTACGTTTCTAATGCTTAACGTCCTCTCTTTCTTTATTACAAGTTCCAGTCACATACTTATTTATGTTTTTTATTCCCCAGAATTCGCCAAGGCAGGAGAAAAGTGGAGGGCTCCCAGCGTGACACGGGTAAAGCTGTCAAAGCTAGTCGGTATGAACGCTGGCATAGGACAATCCATCATTCTGCGCAAGCGGAACCGGATTGATGCAAAAGTAGGAGTCCTGGTCGTGATAGAGAACTCAATCTACAGGCAGTATCTGACGGACAACGGGAACAACCCCAGAGCAGCACTAGCAAGGATACGTCGTTACTATGGCATGATTTTCTCTATGGTAAGACCGACCGGATACTTTGATTTATGCAAGTTCTGGCTCTTAAAGATTTATCTTATTCTTTCTTCCTGTCTCGCGTAGTTCCTCGGAGTCTCGTGTGATACAAGGAAAGAATAGTTTTACTAATCCTTAATGCATGTCGTACAAGGCGACTAACATCAGGTTGTGCATGGCGCTAAAACAAACTCCAACAGAAACTATAGCTGCAAGTGCGTACGAATGCGTTGTGTATGAATCCTGCTAGGGGGCTAGTTGCAGTTGATGCTGCATACTCCTTGGGAGCGAAACGAAGATGATGGTGATTCTTTCTTCTTCCTGCGTATATAGGTTTCCTCAGTGTGTGTCCTATCCATCTCCAGCGTCTTTTTCTCATCCTTTGTTCCACTGGCACTTGTCTGGTTCTTGTCATCTCTTGTTCCACTGGCACTTGTCTGGTTCTTGTCATCTCTTGTTCCACTGGCACTTGTCTGGTTCTTGTCATCTCTTGTTCCACTGGCACTTGTCTGGTTCTTGTCATCTCTTGTTCCACTGGCACTTGTCTGGTTCTTGTCATCTCTTGTTCCACTGGCACTTGTTTTCTGGTTCTTGTCATCTCTTGTTCCACTGGCACTTGTCTTCTGGTTCTTGTCATCTCTTGTTCCACTGGCACTTGTCTTCTGGTTCTTGTCATCTCTTGTTCCACTGGCACTTGTCTTCTGGTTCTTGTCATCTCTTGTTCCACTGGCACTTGTCTTCTGGTTCTTGTCATCAGTCCCACATTTGTGATCTTATCATACCACTTCAATCTTTCTATTCTACGCAAGAACCAGTTTATGAAAGTTTGTAGCTATTTGTTTGTTGTTTTTTGTTATTTATATACTTGACAGAATTCTTGTTTTTGTGTGCAGATTGACCAGCGTTTTAAGACCATCAACGACCCATACCTCAGTGTTTCAGTCAGCATCTCTGGAATTTTAGTGGCTGAGGTGAGTAATGTCTGTAAACCTAACTAAATGTCGCAGTTTTTTTTTTCCATTTGGGTCCTAATGGCTGAGCAGTTAGAGATCTTTCTCTCGCGGCGCAGATACTGGGTTCCAAGATTGAAACATGGTAGCACCGTGCTCTAGCCTAGCCAGCTGTAAGTAGGTATCTCACTGTGCTCTTGTCTTAGGGAAGGCAAAGGCAGCGAGTTAGGTAACTGGTCACCCCCACTTCATAAAAAAGCTGGACAAACTATGGTGAAGTCTCTAGCACTTCACTCCTCTAAGGCAGTCTCTGCTATGGGACTACCTTTCTTTGATCCAGTGTCACTGAGCGTCAGCTCTTGGTGATGGGACTACCTTTCTTTGATCCACTGTCACTGAGCGTCAGCTCTTGGTGATGGGACTACCTTTAACTTACACATCTACATCAGTCTGTCTATGACAGGCGAATTTCAGGCAGTCTATCCACATCCCCAAATTTCTATAATATCAAAAAATGTCATCTTTTTGTATCGTCAGAACGTACACAAAATCATTCGGACAGACATGTACGCTGTAAAGGTGTTATTTTGTTTAAAGTGCGATTTTTAATGCCCCCCACCTTTCCTACCCCTTGGGAGTGAAATTTCTTATTGCCATTCCAGGTCCGTGAATACATTCTAGGATAACGTGTACATAACCTAACATTTAACCTGTTAATTGTGCGTTTATGTACATTTTATTTCTAAGAAAAAATCCGTAGCCTCCATCGGACAATTACAAAGGGTCCATGGCACATAAAAAGTTAAGTGGCTTCTGCTCTAAACATTCCTAAATTTTAGCTTTTTAATTTCCGCAGGAAGTACTGAACATTGGCTGGACAAACATATACACTGTTAATATATATGTTGAGAATCCAGCATTGTACACTAAGCTTGGAGGAGTCACTTGAGTACCTCTGGCTTTTTTTAACCTGGTTGGCTTTTTTTACCTGGTTGGCTGCAAGCAGGAGGATCTCACTATGGACCCATGATGGGCAGGGGTAGTTAAGATGTGGCTATGTGCAGGACATGACAATTCCTTGGGAGAGTCCAGAACCAGAGTACAGTATTTTAGCTCTGTATATTTGGAGAGCCCCCTTGGATGGCAGGGAATGCACAGTATGCCACGCGCTTCTTCCTCCTGGCTTGGGACAAGTGGTGATCCTTTAAATGCCAGCCAAGCTGGAGAAACTGATGCTCAAGACTTCAACTCAACACGTTTCAGAATGGCAGAAAAGCCACAGAAAAAGCCTTGATCTACAGTGTAGATAATATCAAGGACTCTTCAACTTGGTATTGGTTGCGAAAGATCTAGAAGCTCAGCAGCCCTAGTTAAACAACATCAATATATATATATATATATCGAAGAATCGTCATTACTTTAGCTACTATTATTACTATCATTGTTACAAAAGCTAGATATCCAACATCCATATATTGTTGGAAAGCGTACACTGGGGAAACCTTTTGACAGCATTACAAGTTAGTACTTCTCCTGGCATCCCTAGGCTAAGACAGATAGGGGGAGATCAAAACCAAAAAAAAAAAAAAAAAACACATATGGAGAAGAAACTGTGACATGCATGAAAGAGATAAAGGAGACGTGGAAATCCGTAAAAGGTTGGTACAGGAGAGGCAGGCGTCGTATGAATATTTTAAGAGTACGTGTATATGAGGAGGACTGCAGTAAGGCGGTGGTAAACGTTAGAGTGGAGAGAAAAAATAAAAACAAAAGGTAATACGTATTACTAGGTGAAAGGACAAGATATTTTGGTCCTGCCCAGTGATCCAAATCGGGGAGTTTTTGCTCAAATTGTTATATTTTCTACTTAATTCTCACTTCTGTTTATCTGTCCCTGAGGAAGGACTTGTGGCCGCAATGAAGGATTTTTTCTTGTCTTTTCTCCTAGATTTTGGTTGTGGTTTGGTTTTCAAGGACTATCTTCATTGCACACAGACAACTCCATCAATGCTCCGATCTCCCCCCTTAGATCACACAAGGAGAATCTCAGCAGGGTACAAAACTTCGTAGCACCGGCTAGAATCCCAATGTGTGTATATACCAATCAGACATTCTATAAATATTTTTGTGGTGGGTAGGTTTCTAATTTTTAAATTTTGCCAGGGCAGCGGACTTATGGCCTACTCTGTACGATTTCCAACTGCCGTGGGATTTTTAACGTGCTCAACTTGCACAGTGACGTCCTATCTTTTCGCTCTTATCCGAGAAGGCTAGTCATCCGATCTCACTACCCAAGAGACCATAGGGGAGTATGACATCATTAGGACCACTGGTTCTTAAAAAAAAACTTCGATAAATTATATTCCCTCTACTGGGAATAGAACCCGGTACCTTTAGAATTAGAGGCGGAAGGCATACCTCTTAGCCACTTCGACTCCTAGTAACACGTATTACCTTTTTTTATTTGTTTCTTCCACTCTGTGAATATAGTAGAGATCTATGCTCCTTTGTGAGCTGTTAGGTAGTGATAGTGATCTAACATCCAGAAGTCTGGCTTCGGGGAAAAGTGACGCAGAAAATCAAGATACGTGGGTGTTACAGAGTCATGAACAAACAGGTGCTGGGATCCAACCCGGTACCTTTAGAATTAGATGCGAACGCCATACCTCTTAGGCACTCCGAATTCCTGTAAACACACATTGGGATCCTCGCCGGTCCTACAGAGTTCGTGCACTGTGCTGAGATTCTCCTTGTGTGATCAGTGTAAGCACTGATAGAGTTGTCCGTGTGCAGTGATAATATTCCTTAAAAACCAAACCAAATCGAAGAAACGATGACAAGCCTTACTGAAGAACGAAAATTGCCTATCCCCACGCCGCTTGGCGCCGCAAATGGAAAAAAAAAGTAACTAAACTAAACTTTTTCACATCCACAGAGCCGCGAGGACTCGAGCTGGCTAGAACACATCGTCGACTGGACAACAGTCGAGAGTCATGGTCGTGGGTCAGTAATAACAGACCGTGCGCTGAAAAAGTTCACAAAGTGGGTCAGTGGACGAGCTGATCTTCCTGAATTTGATCATGCGATGGTTTTCACGGCGTGAGTACTTCATACATATGTGTGAGACAGAGAGAGTGAATGAGTGGGGGAATGGTTGAGTGAGTGAGTGAGTAAATTAGTGAGTGAGTGAGCGATTGATGGATGGATAGACTGGCTAAGTTATCAGTGTATTGTGTGTTTTTGCCAGTCACATTTTTGTCATGTGTTTCTGTCAGCTTAATTTTTGTCGCATGTTCCTGGCAACAACTTTTCTGGTCGTGTATTCCTTTCAGCCACTTTTTTGGTCGTGTATTCCTATCAACCACTTTTTTGGTCGTGTATTCTTATCAACCACTTTTTTGGGTCGTGTATTCCTATCAACAACTTTTTTGGTCGTATGTTTTTGTTTATAGAAGAAGTAATCAGATGAAGACAGTATTTAGATGTCTTTACTATGACGCACAATCTATTTATAGTCATTAATGACTGCATGACAACGAACACACAGTTTACTCACACCAGTGACAACGAACACACAGTTTACTCA